>JAREIK010012354.1:0-17966 GCA_029783825.1 Sapria himalayana | reverse complement strand
GAAGCACTTCAATGATGTTAACCTTGATTTTGCAAAAGAAATTAGAAATGTAAGGATCGGCCTTTGCACAGACGAGTTTCAACCTTTTGGCAATCTGGGCAACAATACTCATGTTGGCCTGTTATTGTGACTGTGTATAATCTACCCTCCATGGTTATGTATGAAGGATACATCCATGTTCTTAACTATTCTTGTTCCAGGACCTCGGAATCCTAAAGACAAGTTAGATGTGTACTTACAACCGCTGATACATGAGTTTAATCTATTATGGAATTATGGGGTTGAAGCATTTGACATTTCTCAGAATCAAAATTTTCAGTTGCAAGCAGCATTGATGTGGACTATTAGTGACTTTCCTGCGTATTCAATGTTATCTGGATGGTCAACAGTAGGACGATTGGTTTGTCCTTATTGTATGGAGGACTTAGATTCCTTCAGACTAAATAAGAGCAGTAAGCAGTCATGGTTTGACAATCATAGGAAGTTCTTTGAACTTGATCATCCATTTAGACGTAATAAGAGTGCATTTCTAAAAAACAAATTGTGACGGGTAGCGCACCTCCAGTCAGATCAGGTTCAGAGATACTAAGCATAATTGATCATCTAGGTTTGAAGAAGGTGATCGAAGTCGATGCTTATGACATTAATAGAGGGATTAGTCAATCATGTGGTTGGAGAAAACGCAGCATATTCTGGGATTTTCCATATTGGAGCTCTAATCTAATTCGACACAACCTTGATGTCATGCACATTGAGAAGAATGTGTTCGACAACTTGTTTAATACAATGTTGAATATACATGGTAAAATCAAAGACACTCTTAAGTCAAGGCAAGAACTCAATACCTATTGTCGAAGGCAGGAACTTGATCAATTGCCTTCAATGGGCAAATACCCTAAGGCTTGCTACACCCTAGACAATAGGGCTAAGAAGGAGTTATTTGATTGGTTAACAAAATTGAAATTTCCTGATGGTTACGTGTCTAACATGGGTAGATGTGTGGATAAACAGAGATTGAGGTTGTTTGGAATGAAAAGTCACGATTGTCATGTCTTCATGCAGAGGTTAATGCCTATAGCATTTCGGGAACTTCTACTTGCTAATGTGTGGAAGGCTATCACCGAGCTTAGCTTGTTTTTTAAAAGTCTAACTGCAACAGTAATTACAAATGAAGACATGGCCAGACTTGAATCAGACATCCCAATTGTTTTATGCAAGTTGGAAAGAATATTCCCTCCAAGTTTTTTTGATTCTATGGAACATCTCCCAGTTCACTTGCCCTATGAGGCACGCATTGCAGGGCCAGTGCAATTCCAATGGATGTATCCATTTGAGAGGTTAAAACCTAACTTGTAAATCATAATGGTCAATAACCTTGAATTACCGCATGTGTCTTACTTACCATATCATTTTATAGGTATCTTCATAAATTGAAGCTCAATATCAGGAATAAGGCACATGTGGAAAGCTCGATATGCAATGCATATCTAGTTAAGGAAGCATCAGTGTTCTGTTCATATTATTTCGAGGATCATGTACAAACAAAAGCAAGGGTTGTGCCTCGAAATTATGAAGGTGGTGGCGATTATATTCCATCAGATGATCCTTTAAACCTATCAATTTTCAAATACAGTGGTAGACCACTTGGTCATTCCAGAACGAGACATATGGCTGAACAAGAATATAAGGCAGCTCATTCCTACATTTTGCTCAACTGTGAAGAAGTTGAACCATATGTCAGGTTAATTTTTTTATGAGTCAAACATCTTCTATATATTATATTGTTTACAACTCGATTATATTTTGACTAACACATCCAAAATTCTATCAAACAACAGGATTTACACTGATATGTTGCAACACCTCAATCCAAACATAACAAATACAGAAATTGATGCTAAACTTGAGATGGACTTTGCTATTTGGTTCAAAGCATATGTAAGCCTTCTTTTTCTCACCCTATCAATTAAACTTAATATTATTAACATATGTAAAATACCTATATCCTATTGTTCCAGGCAGAAGATCCAAACTCTAGTATCCATAACAACTTCATACAAGATCTCTCAAAAGGTCCATTAGGAACTGCTAAAATATATAATGGCTATTTTGTAAATGGATACAAGTTTCACACAGTTGGATGTGGTGCAAGTAAAATGTCAATAAATAGTGGGGTTTGCATCAAACGCCAAATTATAGCCATAATGCGAATGATCAGTATGGTCAGTTAAGAGAAGTAGTGGAAGTGGAATATCTTAACTGGCCAATTAAGCGAACAGTTCTCTTCATGTGTGATTGGTTTGATCCTACTCCTAATATGGGTATAAGAGTTCATGAGCAATACAACATTGTTGAGATAAACCATAAAAGACGATATGAAAAGTATGAACCCTTTGTTCTGGCAATGCAAGCAGCTCAAGTATACTTTTGTTCATACCCAAGTTTGCAAAAAGACAAAGTTGATTGGTGGGTCGTATCGAAATCAAACCAAGAGGAGTTGTTGTGTGCCAAGAAGCTTTTCAAAGACTACATATGTGCAAGAACCTCCTGCATTTCAAGAGGAGTTAATTGAAATCCATAATATTGAAATTACTGAAGAAGATCAACACAGGACATTAAATGATCCAATAGGTGACCCAGAAGATATTATGGAAGAAGAAGAAGAAGAAGAAGAAGAAGAATTACAAACAGAAAGTTCATCTAATTCAGAGGACGAATTAGATTTAAATGATATGAATGAAACTGATAGTTAATAAAGAGGTAGTTGTAGCTGAATAATGTTATAGTACAAGTGTTCAGTTGTTAATTGTCTTTTTTTTTTTAATGAGGATGAATTGGATTTAAATGATATGAATGAAACTGGCAATGAATAAAGAGGTAGTTGTAGTTGAATAATTGATGAATACACATTTGAGTGATAATTATAATAGAATTAAGCACATCTAAATCACAATTTACCCACATTTGGCAAAAGAACAGGTAATTCTAATTTCTTCTATGTTTCCAGGCTTGTGCAGGTCTTTCAGGTTTGAAACGTAAGTGCACAAGGATGTTTGCCCGGGAAGCCAATATGAAGCAATGTGGATGTGGGTGAGCAATTGACGAAGTCTCGGGAACTCCAGCAAAGCAAGGAAAGCACCAGTGGACATCTTGTACCGGTACAACTTAAAGTTCTACCGGTACAACTTGCTGAAAAATTGCAGTAAACATATTGTACCGGTACAACTTAAAGTTCTACCGGTACAACTTGCTGGAAAATTGGCAGTGGACATATTGTACCGGTACAACTTTAAGTTCTACCGGTACAACTTGCTTGAAAATCAACAGTAGTGAAATTGTACCGGTACAACTTTAAGTTCTACCTGTACAACTGCATGGAACTTACGGGATTTGTCCAAGAATTCGATCTGTACGCGAGGGCACTTTCGTCAACGAACCAAATGGGAAAATCACATTAGAGGTGGCTATAAAAGGAGGAGGACACAAGTAATAGGGGTACTGGACTTCTAGGGTTTAGGTTCTGATAGAATAAGAGTTTTTCTCCATTTTTTTTTAGTGGTACCTTGTAGATCCAGATTTCAGATTTCCATTCTTTTAGAAGTTTTGGATTCAAGAGTTTGTAATCTTTCAGCATAAATATTCATTCTGCTTTAAATCTTAGCATTCCATATTCTTCATTCTCAGTTTTACAAGTTAATTCCGATTTCTTCAAGGTACTGTTTTTATGATTAATTGTTCCTCAACTTTAATTGTTCATATAAATTTTATGGAGTTCTAAACCCCGACTGCTGGGATCCTACGGGGGAAACTCACCCCGATCAAGGTAAAGTCCCTCAATTCCTCTTTGATCTTCAATGGATTGTGTGATATTAATCACTTGTGCAGAAAAGTTGTAAATCCTTAGTTGGGCATATTCTTGACAACGTGTTAACGAGATATCCTCGGTACACGTTGTGCTTGATCATGAATGCAAGCTAAGGGTCTGTATTAATTGAGAACAAGTGTTTAGTATTATTCGATCATCTTTATTTTCCAAAGAGCACTTAAAGATAAATCCCTCCATCAAAGACCATTTATCAATGGTTCCTAGATGAGTTTATAAAATAAGAGGTGGGACTTACCTGATCAGAAGTGAGTGGAACCCTAAAAAAAATCCCAGCATTTGTCTTTCCATTTTAAAACATTCAAACCAATCAACCATTTAGTCTACCAACACAACATTACAATTTCCGTTTAAGTCATACTTTTAGTGGAGAATAGCTCCTATTGATCAGCCAAATCAGACCACTCCCTGTGGAGATGACCTGTGGATTCCCACAGTATTACAATGCTAGACGACCATAATTCCTACGCTTGGGAATAGAATTAGGCATACTAATCAGGACGAAGCATTTTGGTGCCGTTGCCGGGGAGTGGCGACTAACCAAGTTGATCTGAAGAGAGCTAGAGGTAATTTGCAATTGCATTGCAAATCCGATACGTTCTCCATTTATCTTTTTATTTTGTTTTGTTTTAGTTAGAAATCTCAGTGGGTGTTTCTTGGACAGAGTAAGTGTAGTGCATGTCAATTTGGGTTCGCAACGTGAAACACCGACTAGTTAGAACTGTATCCCCTAGAAACCCTGAGAAATCCATTATAAGTCAAGTGTCTCAAGATAACATTTTACCTCAAATGGATAATCCTGAGAATCAGCAAGGACTCTATGAGCCTCCACAACATGGGGGCAATGCTACGCTCCCAATAAACCCAATGCTAGGAGGTGGAAATGGTAATATTCAGCAAAATCAGTATAGAGTTCCCCCTTCTCCTTTGCCCAATGTAGAAAGAACCCTTCGAGAAATTCTACAACCTCAAAGGACCACAACCAATTCTTGTATTCGCCTTCCTGATGAGGCCAATCAATTCCTGATGAAGTCGGAAATGATCCGTCTCCTACCTGTATACCAAGGGTTTGAATCTGAGAACCCTTACTCATTCATGAGGGACTTTGAGGATGTCTGCAGTGCATTCCTCTCCACCGGTTCACCTCTCCACATAATCTGTTTGGTCTTATTTCCTTTTTCTTTAAAGGAGAAAGCCAAAATCTGGTTCCATTCCCTTGCACCTAATTCGATCTTTACATGGGAAAACATGCGGAATGAATTCCTCAATAAGTTTTTCCCTCCTGCACGTACCAATGCCCTCATGCGAGCAATTCAGAACTTTTCTGAAAAGCCAGGTGAAACCCTTCGCAGCGGTATGGGAAAGATATAAGGATCTCCTCCATGCTATCCCTCACCATGGATTGGATGTAGGACAAATATGTGCATACTTCATCAAGGATTATCCCTGAATAATAAACAGTACATCCAGATGATGTGTGCAGGCGAATTCTATGAAAAGAGTGATAGGGAAGCAATCCAACTCTTTGACACTATAGCAGAGAATGCTCGAACTTGGGAGACTAACACCTCCATAGACACTGCTAAAGTGCATAGCACATCAGCGGGGGGCGGAATCCATCACCTAAGAGAGAATGATGAGTTGCAAGCCAAAATTGCCAATTTAACAAGGAAATTAGAGGCCATAGAGATGAAAAAAGTGAATGAGGTAACGAGTGTGCCTCAACTACCCTCAGTACCAAATGGACCTAGAGTAGAGGAGCCATGCATTATATGCGATGATCCTACCACTCGACCATTCAAGTGCCCAAATCTTCCTCAAGTAAAAGGTGCAATTCAAATAGAGCAGGCCAATGCCCTCAATTACCAAAGGAAGCCTTTCAATCTCCCATATTCTGAAACATATAATCCTGGATGGGGTAAGCACCCTAATTTAGTTGGAGGAATGAAGGAGGGCCAAATAACTTGCCAAACAACCAAGGTCCCCATTACCAAAACCATGGCTTTACAAATCCCATTCCACCATTTCAGAATCAAGGCCCTCAAGGGTTCCCTGTGAACCCTAATCAAGGTTTCCAGCCATCGAGTCAAGGGACTCCATCACCACAACCATATCAACCCCCGCATAAGAGAAGTCTGGAAGATGTAGTTACACAGTTTGTACAAACCCAGCAAACCACAAACACAGAATTCCGAACTGCTCTGAATGATGTGAGATCCAAATAACAAAGTTAACCTCATCTATAGGTAACCTTCAACAAGAAAAAGGGAAACTCCCATCTCAAGCCTATTCAAAATCCACAAGGTCAAAATAGTGTGGGCGTGTCAAGTCCAAGTGAGGGATACTTTTGCACACTGTAAGGCTGTTACTACTCTTCGAAGTGGGAAGGTAGTCGACAAAATCATTCCAACCAAAGAACCACCACAAGAAGTTCAAAGTGAATTGGGCAGGGAGGAGGAGGCATCAGACAAGCTTATGTTTCTAGGACAAATGATTGATGAGTGAACCAGAGGAAGATAAGTCTACCCATATCCCTCCAGCTCCATACCCTCATAGGCTAAGAGCACCAAAGAAAGTGAATAACCATGCGGAAATTTATGAGTTGTTCAAGCAGTGAAACTGAACATTCCCTTGTTAGATGCCATTAAGCAAATTCCCATCATATGCCTAAATTTCTGAAGGATTTATGCACGGTAAAACGGAAATTAGGTGTCAACAAGGAGGCATTCATGACTGAACAATCTACTTCCCTAATTCGGAACAACTTGCCTCCAAAATACAAAGACCCAGGAAGTCCTACTATTTCTATAGTAGTAGGAAATTCAAAGTTGGGGCATGCTTTAGTGGACTTAGGAGCGAGTGTTAATTTGCTGCCTTATTCAGTATACGTGGACCTAGGGTTAGGAGAATTAGAGTCGACCAATATCACCCTTCAATTAGCTGACCGTAGTGTAAAAATTCCTAGGGGAATAGTGAAGGATGTCTTGGTCCAAGTGGACAAATTTTATTTCCGGTCGATTTTGTGGTGCTTGACACTCAACCTGTGGTGAACCAAGGAACTCAGTTCCCAGTAATTCTTGGTCGACCATTCTTGGCAACTGCTAATGCCATCATACATTGTAGGGGAGGCCTAATGACACTTTCGTTTGGAAACATGACTGTTCAATCTGAATATTTTCAATGTACTCAAAGGAATGGGGGATGAAGAAGATATTGGTGAAATTAACATGGTTGATTCCGTGGTACAAAAATACCTGGATAATGTCTCACATGATGATCCTCTTAAGTCATGTTTGGTCAGCCCGAGTTGGGATGAGGAAGTGACCACATTGGAGTCAGAGTTTCTACACTCTATAATTGAGCATAATGATGTATTGGAAGTTAATGGGTGGGCACCTAAATTTGAACCATTGCCACCAAATGAGGACAAGGCATTGCCTTCTGAGGAGAGGCCACCTAAGCTTGAGCTAAAACCCCTACCAACACATCTCAAATATGCATTCTTAGGGGAGGAGGACACTTTTCCAGTAATCATATCTTCCTCCTTAGACATTACTCAAGAAACTCAACTTTTGGAAATATTGAAAACCCACAGGACTGCTTTAGGCTGGACAATTGCAGATATTAAAGGTATTAGCCCCTTGATCTGCACACATAGAATTCACTTAGAAGAGGATGTTAAACCTTCTAGGCAACCACAGAGACGATTAAACCCAATAATGAAAGAGGTGGTGAAAAAGGAAGTTTTAAAGCTTTTGGATGTAGGGGTTATCTACCCTATTGCAGATAGCAAGTGGGTTAGTCCAACACAAGTAGTTCCTAAGAAGTCAGGAGTCACAGTAGTTGCCAATGAAAATAATGAGCTCATTCCTACTCGTGTCACCTCAGGATGGAGGGTGTGCATAGATTATAGGAAACTTAATGCGGGTACTAGGAAAGACCATTTTCCTCTTCCGTTTGTGGATCAAATGTTAGAGAGAGTTGCAGGGCATGAATTCTATTGTTTCCTTGATGGGTACTCAGGGTACAATCAAATTGAGATAGCATTAGAAGATCAAGAAAAAACTACATTCACTTGCCCTTTTGGTACCTTCGCCTTTAGGAAAATGCCTTTTGGACTGTGCAATGCACCCGGAACTTTCCAACGATGCATGATGGGAATTTTCAGTGACATGATAGAAATCATATTGGAGATTTCATGGATGATTTCTCAGTTTTTGGTGACTCGTTCGAGAGCTGTTTAGAGAACTTACGTAAGTTTTGGAGAGGTGTCAAGAGAAAAATCTTGTGTTAAATTGGGAGAAATGTCACTTCATGGTAACACAAGGAATTGTTTTAGGCCACATTGTATCAAAAGATGGAATCGAAGTTGATAAGGCCAAAGTTGAACTAATTTCCAACCTCCCTACTCCTAAGTGTGTTAGAGACATAAGGTCATTCTTGGGCCATGCTGGTTTTTATCGAAGGTTTATAAAAGATTTTAGTGCTATAGCCCGGCCCTTATGTACTTTGCTTGCTAAGGATGTCCCTTTCACATGGTCACAAGCTTGTGACACTGCTTTTGCTAAGCTCAAAAACATGCTAGTGTCACCACCAATCATGCGGTCTCCTAATTGGGACCTCCCATTTGAGATCATGTGCGATGCTAGTGATTATGCCATAGGGGCTGTGTTAGGACAGAGGGAGGACAAAAAGGCTTTTGTCATTTACTATGCCAGTAAGACACTAGACTCTGCCCAGGCCAACTACACAACCACAGAAAAAGAGTTTCTAGCTGTTGTCTTTGCTCTAGAAAAATTTAGGTCATATATTGTTGGCTCCCCTGTAACCATCTTTACAGATCATGCAGCCTTGAAGTACTTGCTCTCTAAGCAGGATACGAAACCAAGGTTAACTAGGTGGATTTTACTCTGTCAAGAATTCAACTTGACCATTAAAGATAAAAAGGGGGTTGAGAATGTGGTTGCTGACCACTTATCTCGATTAGTTCCAGAATCCAACTCCCATGGCATACCCATAGGTGATAGTTTTCCGGATGAGCAACTCTTTGCTCTTGTTCATTACCCGTGGTATGCTGACATTGTGAACTACCTAGTAACTGGCCAGATTCCAGCTCAATGGACTTCTCAACAGAAAAGGAAATTCTTGACAGATATTAAGAAATACTATTTTGATGATCCATATCTATTTAAATACTGTCCAGATCAAATAATGAGGAGATGTGTACCCAATGATGAGCAGTGAGGATTTTAACTTCTTGCCACTCTGAAGCCTGTGGAGGACATTTCTCCGCCCGAAAAACAGCAGACAAGATTTTGCAAGCTGGGTTTTATTGGCCCACTCTATTTAAAGATTGTTTTGATTTCTGCAAAACTTGTGCTCAATGCCAGCAACTAGGAGGGGTCACAAAACGAAACATGATGCCTCTTACCCCAATTTAATCATTGAAATTTTTGACTGTTGGGGTATAGACTTCATGGGGCCTTTTCCCCCTTCTTGTGGCTATCTCTACATTTTATTATCTGTTGACTACGTGTCTAAGTGGGTTGAGGCAATTCCAACGAGAACCAATGACCATAAGGTTGTTTTGAAATTTATAAAGGAACATATTTTTTCTCGTTTTGGAACGCCTCGGGCAATTATTAGTGATGGTGGACTCCACTTTTGCAATCGATCTTTTGAAAATCTGTTAAAGAAATATGGAGTCACCCATAAAGTATCCACAGCTTACCACCCACAGACCAATGGTCAAGCTGAGTTAGCCAATAGGGAGATAAAACACATTTTAGAAAAGACGGTTGCCCCGAATCGAAAAGATTGGTCACTCCGTCTTACCGATGCTCTTTGGGCATACCGTACTGCCTTTAAAACTGTTCTTGGTATGTCTCCCTATAGGCTAGTTTATGGCAAGGCTTGCCATTTGCCAGTAGAGATGGAACACCGGGCTTACTGGGCTATTCGAACTTTTAATTCTGATCTAACTCAAGCAGGTAAGCAGCGTTTATTGCAGTTAAATGAACTTGAAGAGCTGCGGAGGGAATCGTATGAAAGCTCCAAAATTTACAAGGAGCGGCTCAAGTTATTCCATGACAAATCTATTGCCAGGAAAACTTTCGAACCCAATCAGAAAGTACTGCTGTACAGTTCCCGATTGCATCTATTTCCTGGAAAGCTCCGCTCTCGTTGGACTGGCCCTTTCATCGTTAAGGTGGTTTATCCATACGGAGCCGTGGAAATTGAAAATCCTGACAATGGTAACTCCTTCAAGGTGAATGGCCAACGCCTCAAGCCATTCCTTGAGCATTTCTCTCCTCACGAGCATACTGTGGATTTGGTAGACCCGCTCTACCAAAACCCTCTTTCCAAGTAACCTCATTCTCAATTGCTGTAAATAGTTTTGCTTTTATTTTTGTTCTTGCTTTCTATTTTTATTGTTTTACTTCTTTTGCTTTATTTCATTTGCTTTTCAATAACTTAGAAAATAAAAATCATGGGGCTCTTGTTTCTGTGACTCCTCCAATTCTGTTGTGGGGGTACACTTAGTTCAAAGCATTGGGGACAATGCTTGTTTCTGTTGTGGGGGTAGGTGTACACTGGTTGAACGTAACTACGCGCTCGTTATATGTTCAGTGGGTCAAATTTTTCAAAATTTGCTTCTTTTGAGTATTATGTTTTACCTGCACTGTACATACCCGCATGATCTCATACACTCTCCACATCATCTTATCGCATGTACATCTTAACAAGCACACACAACAAGCCTTGAGTTCTGCTGTGGATTGTTTCCCCTTGCATTCTACCTACCTTACTCCTCACACAAACCACAGACTTACGGTCAAAATTTCTCCGATCATGCCTGTTTTTGCTTCCATTTGTGCATCAATTTAGCTGGTCATGTTAACTTCATGCATCATAGTCTTTATGGAACATCTTGCATAATTGGAAAATGATTAGAGGCCATTATTTCCTTGCATACCTGTGGAGTTGTAGTGTCTCATCCCTTGCACCCATTTTGAGCTTAAAGTTGTCAAGTTTATTCGAACCCTAGGAATCCGGATGTATGGAACAGCAGTGGTTCTCATGGAGAGTTTGAAGATATCCCAAGAATGGATTACAGTACTAAGTCTACGAATGCAGTCAGTTGTGGATTTGAACAAGAGAAAAGGTGAACATGCAGAAAAACCTGGGATGAAAGGCAGTTGAACAGGTCAAGATGTATAGCGGCACCACTGTTCCAAAAGTGAAAAATATATATATTCAAAAAAAAAAAAAAAAAAGAAAAAAAGAGAGAAAAATCAGTTTTGAAACAAGTTGTACCGGTACAACTTAATGTTCTACCGGTACAACCTGCTCGAAAACAGGCAGTAGCAAAGTTCTACCGGTACAACTTAAAGTTCTACCGGTACAACTTAACAAAAACATGGCAGTGGCAAAGTTGTACCGGTACAACTTAAAGTTCTACTGGTACAACCGGTCGGGAATTGGGCAGAAAGGGCTTTTAAACCGAAATTTTGGCGCCTTTTCATATTCCATTTGCTTTTTGCCATCCCACAAGAAGAGCCCTAGCCGTTTGCCTCCTCTCACAAGCTTTCTCAAGATCAGTTGCTTTGCCAGGGTTTCCGGTGTCCAGTTCCGGATTGGTTGTCTGCAATCAGTGTTCGACAGTGGTAAGCCCTGCAACTTTTTACTAGCATTGTTGATCTTCTCTCGGCTATACATGGATTTGTTTGATTGGATTTGGGTGATGTTATTTTGTGATTGCTGGTTGGGAGTGTCTGCTGTCAGTATGGGCAGGAGACTATTATCTGATGTGCACAGGGCCAGCCCAGTGCTGTTTGAAACAGGGTTTTGGGATCTGATGATATGTGTCTGGGCCATCTGGGCCATTATTGCTATCATTGCCATTTCCATGGCACGTTCGAAGAATACCGGGAAGGGGAAGGCACCAGTTCCTCTATGGAACAAGCAGTGAAGAAGAGAAAGCCTGATGCCTCCCAACCAGTGAAAAAGAAAAAGGGAAAACAAGTTGTATCCTCTTCAGAAAGTGAGGAATTATCAGACAGTGTTGATGAAGAAATAGAGGCTATGTTTGATGAGGACTCTGAGGGTGAGCACGAAAAATGGACCCGGGCAATGGCAAATAGGGGTTTCCAATGCGAGAGGGGCGTTAATTTGGAGACGTTCCTATATTCTCATCCCATCAGGGGAATTATCCAGGAACAGAATATGCACTTCGTGCACACTGAGGATCGCGGATATTTACCTTCAGTAGTTCGAGAGTTCTACACCAACTTGAAGGAAAATCAGCGGGTTGACACCGTATTGGAAACTTCAGTGATGGGAAAGCAGCTTCGTGTCACTCCTGACTCGATAGCACATGCCTTGACACTATATTCGCCCTGACGCTTCGGACCGACCATATCCACTCAGGGCTATTACTGACTTCGATGCCCAGTTATTCACTGAGGCTATGTGCACCCATCCTGTACCCATGAGTGGATTTATGAAAAAAGAATTCGTTCCTGGAAAGTTAAAGCCGGAATACGCCCTGATGAACTAAGATCATTCACAATCGGATTTGGCCGAAGGGTAGTGAAAAGTCTCCCAGTCAAGAACAGATTCAGTTGTTGTACGAGGTTATGACTGGGAAGCTGATTGACTATGCACTAGTCATATGGTGCGCGATGAGGGAGTTCTTACAACATTCGCGAGCAAGCCGGCATATTCCGTTTCCCTCACTTGTGACTAGTATTGTAGAAGAAGCGGGGATGAGGGGAACAGTTAAAGAAAAGAGGGTGATACCTAGACTGGAGCAGATCACGAATAAGACTGAGGCCAAGAGCCGAGCAGCATCCACTAGACCACAGCCCTCGGTGCCTTCAGTACCTCCTCCCGGGACCACTTCATCCACAGCCCCAGCACCATCGAGCACATCGCCTTTGAAGAGGATGGAGCGGCGGATCAAGGGGTGGTTCAAGTGCATTCTCGGGAAGCAGAAGCAGCTGGACCGACGTCTCTCCAGGCTTGAGAGCCACATCTTTCAGGGAGAGCCAGCGATGAGCGGATGCTACTTCTCCAGATTTAGAGGGAGAATCAGAAGAATTAGATGACTGTGTGGACGAGGACGCATTCTCTTCTGATGAGGATGAGGACGATGCTGCATAGTTGTGTTAGGCTAGACTAGGGTGGTGTTGGCAATCGGGTAGTAGACCTTAGCCATGTTATGCCAACACCCGTTTTGATCTTTTACCTTTTCTTTCATTTAGCCCACGGTCATTACAAACTTTTAAGACCTCTTTGATTCTACTTATGTTTGCTGTTCCTTTTGACATTATGCATGATGGTTACGTGTTCTATGTTATATGATTGCTTACCTCATATCGCACTACAGTTCACTGCTTGCATGACTACCTTACATTTCTTAAAATCCATAATCCTTATTTGAATAACCAATTTTGTATTAGCCTGTTATAATGTTCATTGTGTAAGAATGTGGTTGGTCTAATTGAGTCATGCTGGTACATACTAAAGTGGGTGAAATGTTCTATTCCATAATTGCTATTTTGAGATTCTTGCAAAGCTTGACTATACCGAGCGCCTTGTTGAAATTCACCTAGTGGGTAGTTCCAATCTAAATCTTGCTAGGGACTAGCAAGATGCAGGTTGGGGGGTGTGATGAATACACATTTGAGTGATAATTATAATAGAATTAAGCACATCTAAATCACAATTTACCCACATTTGGCAAAAGAACAGGTACTTCTAATTTCTTCTATGTTTCCAGGCTTGTGCAGGTCTTTCAGGTTTAAAACGTAAGTGCACAAGGATGTTTGCCCGGGAAGCCAATATGAAGCAATGTGGATGTGGGTGAGCAATTGACGAAGTCTCGGGAACTCCAGCAAAGCAAGGAAAGCACCAGTGGACATCTTGTACCGGTACAACTTAAAGTTCTACCGGTACAACTTGCTGAAAAATTGGCAGTAAACATATTGTACCGGTACAACTTAAAGTTCTACCGGTACAACTTGCTGGAAAATTGGCAGTGGACATATTGTACCGGTACAACTTAAAGTTCTACCGGTACAACTTGCTTGAAAATCAACAGTAGTGAAATTGTACCGGTACAACTTAAAGTTCTACCGGTACAACTGCATGGAACTTACGGGATTTGTCCAAGAATTCGATCCGTACGCGAGGGCACTTTCGTCAACGAACCAAAATGGGAAAATCACATTGGAGGTGGCTATAAAAGGAGGAGGACACAAGTAATAGGCGGGCTGGACTTCTAGGGTTTAGGTTTTGATAGAATAAGAGTTTTTCTCCATTTTTTTGAGTGGTACCTTGTAGATCCAGATTTCAGATTTCCATTCTTTTAGAAGTTTTGGATTCAAGAGTTTGTAATCTTTCAGCATAAATATTCATTCTGCTTTAAATCTTAGCATTCCATATTCTTCATTCTCAGTTTTACAAGTTAATTCCGATTTCTTCAAGGTACTGTTTTTATGATTAATTGTTCCTCAACTTTAATTGTTCATATAAATTTTATGGAGTTCTAAACCCCGACTGCTGGGATCCTACGGGGGAAACTCACCCCGATCAAGGTAAAGTCCCTCAATTCCTCTTTGATCTTCAATGGATTGTGTGATATTAATCACTTGTGCAGAAAAGTTGTAAATCCTTAGTTGGGCATATTCTTGACAACGTGTTAACGAGATATCCTCGGTACACGTTGTGCTTGATCATGAATGCAAGCTAAGGGTCTGTATTAATTGAGAACAAGTGTTTAGTATTATTCGATCATCTTTATTTTCCAAAGAGCACTTAAAGATAAATCCCTCCATCAAAGACCATTTATCAATGGTTCCTAGATGAGTTTATAAAATAAGAGGTGGGACTTACCTGATCAGAAGTGAGTGGAACCCTAAAAAAATCCCAGCATTTGTCTTTCCATTTTAAAACATTCAAACCAATCAACCATTCAGTCTACCAACACAACATTACAATTTCCGTTTAAGTCATACTTTTAGTGGAGAATAGCTCCTATTGATCAGCCAAATCAGACCACTCCCTGTGGAGATGACCTGTGGATTCCCACAGTATTACAATGCTAGACGACCATAATTCCTACGCTTGGGAATAGAATTAGGCATACTAATCAGGACGAAGCACCTACTATTTCCATAGTGGTAGGGAACTCAAAGTTAGGACATGCTCTAGTGGATTTAGGGGCAAGTGTTAATTTGTTGCCTTACTCAGTATATGTTGATCTAGGGTTAGGAGAATTAGAGCCAACCAATATCACCCTCCAATTAGCTGACCGTAGTGTGAAGATTCCTAGAGGGATAGTGAAGGATGTATTGGTGCAAGTTGACAAGTTTTACTTCCCTGTGGATTTTGTCGTGCTTGACACTCAACCTGTGGTGAACCAAGGAACTCAGTTCCCAGTGATTCTTGGTAGGCCATTCTTGGCTACTGCTAATGCCATCATACACTGTAGAGGAGGCCTAATGACACTATCATTTCGTAACATGACTGTTAATTTGAATATCTTTAATGTTATCAAAGGAATGGGAGATGAGGAAGATGCTTATGAGGTAAACATGGTTGATTATGTGGTGCAGAAATACTTAGATAATGTATCATATGATGACCCTCTCATGTCTTGTCTAGTAAACCCAAGTTGGGTTGAGAAGGTGACCACTTCTGAGTTGGAATTCCTACACTCCATAATTGAACACAATGAGGTATTGGAAGTGAATGGGTGGGCACCTAAATTTGAACCATTGCCACCAATCGAGGACAGGGCATTACCTTCGGAAGAGAGGACCACCTAAGCTTGAGTTGAAACCTTTACCATCACACCTCAAATATGCATTCTTAAGGGTAGAAGAAACTTTTTCGGTAATCATATCTTCTTCCTTAGAGTTAGACCAAGAAAATAAACTTTTGGAGATATTGAAAACCCACCGAACTGCCCTAGGATGGACAATTGCAGATATTAAGGGAATTAGTCCCTTGATCTGCACACATAGGATTCACTTGGAAGAGGATGTTAAACCCTCTAGACAACCACAAAGATGACTGAATCCAATAATGAAAGAAGTGGTAAAGAAAGAAGTTCTAAAACTCTTGGATGTAGGTGTTATTTACCCTATTGCAGATAGCAAGTGGGTCAGCCCAACTCAGGTAGTCCCCAAGAAATCTGGAGTCACTATGGTAGCAAATGACAATAATGAGCTAATTCCCACTCGTGTCACCTCCGGTTGGAGGGTTTGCATAGACTATAGGAAGCTCAATGCAAGTACTAGGAAAGATCACTTCCCTCTACCGTTTGTCGATCAATTGTTAGAGAGAGTTGCAGGGCATGAATTTTATTGTTTTCTCGATGGGTACTCAGGGTACATTTGCCTTTAGGAAAATGCCCTTCGGATTATGTAACGCACCCGGAACCTTCCAACGGTGCATGATGGGGATTTTTAGTGATATGATAGAAATCATTTTGGAAATTTTCATGGATGATTTCTCAGTTTTTGGTGACTCATATGAGGGATGCTTGGAGAACCTACGAAGGGTTTTGGAGAGATGTCAAGAGAAGAACCTCGTGTTAAATTGGGAAAAGTGTCACTTCATGGTGACACAAGGGATTGTCTTAGGTCACATAGTATCCAAAAATGGAATCGAGGTGGATAAAGCCAAAGTTGAGTTGATCTCCAACTTACCTACTCCTAAGTGTGTTAGAGACATAAGGTCATTCTTGGGACATGCTGGATTCTATAGGAGATTCATAAAAGATTTTAGTGCTATAGCTCATCCCTTATGCAATTTGTGATCTACTATGCTAGCAAGACTCTAGATTCCGCTCAAGCAAACTACACAACCACTGAAAAGAGTTTTTAGCCGTCGTCTTTGCCTTAGAAAAGTTCAGGTCATACATTGTAGGGTCTCCTATAACCATTTTCACAAATCACGCAGCGCTGAAGTACCTGCTCTCTAAGTAGGATACCAAGCCTCGATTGACTAGGTGGATCCTACCGTGCCAAGAATTTAACCTGACTATTAAAGATAAAAAGGGGGTTGAGAATGTGGTGGCTGACCACTTATCTCGGTTAGTTCCGGAATCCAGTTCTCACGGCGTACCCATAGGCAACAGTTTTCCTGATGAGCAGCTTTTGCTCTTGTTCACTGCCCATGGTATGCGGACATAGTAAATTACCTGGTGACTAGTCAAATTCCACCCCAGTGGACTTCTCAACAAAAAAGGAAATTTTTGGCGAACATTAAGAAATATTATTTTGATGATCCATATCTATTTAAATATTATCCAGACTAATTGATGAGAAGGTGTGTACCCAATGATGATCAAATTGGGATACTCACCTTTTGCCATTCAAAAGCCTGTGGAGGGCATTTCTCTGCAAGGAAAACAGCAGATAAAATTTTGCAAGCTGGATTTTACTGGCCCACACTTTTTAAAGACTACTTTGAATTATGCAAAACTTGTGCTCGGTGCCAACAATTAGGAGGAGTCACAAAAAGGAACATGATGCCTCTTACCCCGATTTTAATCATTGAGATCTTCGACTATTGGGGTATAGACTTCATGGGGCCTTTTCCCCCTTCTTGTGGGTACCTTTACATTTTGTTGTCTGTTGACTATGTGTCGAAGTGGGTTGAGGCTATTCCAACGAGAACTAATGACCACAAGGTTGTTTTGAAAATTATAAAATAACACATTTTTTCTCGCTTTGGAGTACCTTGTGCAATTATTAGTGATGGTGGACTCCATTTTTGTAATCGATCTTTTGAGAATTTGTTGAGAAAGTATGGAGTCACCCACAAAGTTTCAACGGCATACCACCCACAAACCAATCGTCAAGCCGAATTAGCTAATAGGGAGATCAAACACATTTTGGAAAAAAAGATTGCCCCAAATCGCAAAGATTGGTCGCTTCGACTTACCGATGCTCTTTGGGCTTACCGTACTGCTTTTAAAACTATTCTTGGTATGTCTCCCTATAGGCTTGTTTATGGCAAGGCTTGTCATCTGCCGGTCGAAATGGAGCACAGGGCATATTGGGCTATT
>JAREIK010012353.1:0-14932 GCA_029783825.1 Sapria himalayana | reverse complement strand
TTTTATAATTAGTTATATTTATATATACTTTATTTTATAATTTTTTAGTAATATATAAAATAATATAAAAAAGTGTAATTTTTATATAGTAATATATAAAAGAACATTTATATAAATTACTTTATATAAACATTATATATAAAAATAAATATGACTATTCTATTATATATATACTTAGAATGAATGATGCTTCTTTTATAAAGATATTACTAATAAATGGATAGGCTTATGTAATTTTATTTTTATATAATATATTACAAGTTTATATAGTGTAATTTTTTAGTATGAAGATCACCTTTATCACATTGGGTGGTCGTAGATCGGGTAGGGATTGTAGTTACATTGGGACGGTTGGTTTGCCCTTGGTGGCTCCATTTTCCCTGAATCAATAAGGTCTTGGATGTCTTAAACACCCTTACACACCGGTCAGTATTTTGGCAATTTGTCTGATGGTACTTGCAGTAGGCATTGGCTTTGTTCCTAGGAGGAAGATGATCTGGTGGCGGAGATGGGGGAAGAGGCGTGAGTACACCATGCTTCTGCAGCTTTTTCAAGGCGCGGCTGAGAGTTATGCCTAACGGAGTGAAAGTCCTGGGTGTCTTTGGCTTTCCGTCAGACAATACATTGACTTCACTGTTCTTGCTTGTTCCCCCTTTCGCTTAGGGCTTTCTTCTTTCCTTTTGGATCTGCCTCTTTTACCTGTGATCCATGAGTCCCATTGTAGATAGCATCTTCAATACGAGTGGCTGCTTCAATCAAAGAGTCATCAGTGGTCATCCCTTGGAAATAGAGAGAGTCATGGTATTGCCTACTCATGTTCTTTCTCCTTATCCGAACTTGTTACTTGTATTGTATGGGGGGAGATCGATCACTTGGGCAGCTTTGCCCTTCCAACGGGCCAGGGGCCAGGAAACCAGGAAAGAAGTGAATCTTTCATTTGGCCTCTCCTGGTTACCAAAATCTGGGTGTTATAATTAGATTGTTTCTAAAAAGCATTGGCGATGTCATCCCGGGTCGATTTCTCAATCTGTGCGAACCATCGCCCAGCGGCCCCACTAAGAGTTCTAGGAAAGATTGGGGCCATCTGCTTCTGAGTGAGCCCCATAGAAAAGAACCTACATTTGATAAAAACAGCTGCAGATGAGTCTGAGGACAGCCAGTTCCATCGTATTTGTCTATGTCAGGCATCTGGAACTTTTCTTGATTGAAAACCTCTGGATAAATGGTCAATCCCTTCATGTTGAGCCCATGGTCTCCAGACCCCTTAACTTTCTTCAACTCTTCCTGTAACTTGGCTAGCTGCTCCCCTTATTCCTTCAACAATTTTTCAATTTCAGTAGGGGAAGGAGGGCATGTTAAAAAGGCTGTCCTGGGTCGGGAG
This sequence comes from Sapria himalayana, assembly GCA_029783825.1. Lineage (NCBI taxonomy): Eukaryota > Viridiplantae > Streptophyta > Magnoliopsida > Malpighiales > Rafflesiaceae > Sapria > Sapria himalayana. The sequence goes on along the minus strand of JAREIK010012353.1, from coordinate 13,551 downwards.
AGTATTCAGCATATTGGTCACAATCATCAAAGACCTGAACCGGAGGTGCTTGAGGTGCAGTAGAATGAGCTGACTTCTTTTTGGCCAACAGAGCCTTGAGAATGTCGTGAGTGGTTGGTTCAGGCGGAACCGGGATTTCGGGTTCATCTTACATAGTATATACAATGGGAGATGAAGAATTCGGGGGTGTAACTTCTTCTACACGAACCAGTCGGCGAGATGGGCGGACCCAGGACGGTTCAAGGGGAACTTTCTTGCGGGATGGAAGGATGTTCAACAAATCCTCAGACAAAAACAAAGAGGATGATGTCAGTCTAGCGGTCTAGGGGGAATAACAGGGTAGTCCTCGATGTTAAAGGTTGAGCCGGATAAGGTTCAATGAAATGGACTTGAAACTGTGTGTGTATCTACCGTCCTTTAGAATGTCACGAATATAGGAAGTGAAGGTGAAATCCTGGACGTCACTCTTATAGGATAGTCGTTCGATAAGTGAAATCCTGGAGATTGAAGATGGAAGCTTGCTCGTGCGGCACTCTTATAGGAAGTTCAGGAGAAACTGCTTGTTATGTTATAGGATAGCGAGCCACGAAATGGATCATATCAGGCCACGTGATAAGCTAATCAACTCATTTGTGAACGATAAATTGGTTCCGTATCGATAGTGGAAGGTTCTTTCTTTAGGAAGGAGATGGGCTTTCTTTTCTAGTCAGGGTAGCCCTCTTATGCTTGCACTGATTAGTTCCTCTTTCCGTTCAGTGGGGCTTTCAAGCCCTGCCCGTGTGCTTTACCCGTAGGTAAATGAAATGTTCATTCTTAGCTTTCTTCTACGCCCTGGAATTCACTTCTAATACAGACAGAAGGATCTAGTAGCTCACTTCCTGGAGTGAGGAGTTCATTAGCTCATGAAGAAGGAGGAGTAGCGATTTTAGCTCATCTCGATTGGAGTGAGGAGTTCATGATCAAGTGAAAATCGAACGGGCCGTTTGTTAGAAGTATCAGGCTAAGTCCGAAAGTGGCGAGATAGCTCAAGTAGAAAGAATAGAGAGTACGGTTTAGTCAAGCTCATGAACTATTTCATCCGATTCACAATCCATTCCAATCTAAGTTCTGTGGGCTAGTGAGCCAGTTTAGGTTCGAAGACAGGTAACTCAATAACTCAATCTCCGTAGTGGAATAGGGGGTTGCTTGCATACTTTGTTCAGACAGCACAGAATCAGAAGGGCACTGAATCAGAATCTCAGTCTTTATCCTCCCAAACCTGCCAATCCGATCACGGGGGTTGGGGATTTTTATCACATTGAGATGCTGCCTTAGGAAGAGAAATCCGAAAACAAGCAATTTTCCCGGTAAAACGCAAAAAGGCCGATTTGAGATCCCATCTACGAGCGGAAATGGACTTGCTGGGAGTATTTATCCCATAAGACGAGGTTTCCTTTCCTCTCCGAAGGCGAGGTAGACGGTGCATAATACAATAAAGTCGCACGGTTACCCGCGGACTACAAGAACGTCGAGAGCGAGGCTTACTAAAAACGCCTATGCATTGATGTTCCAGGACCGCGGCAGAGACGGCACATGACATGGTTACCGTAAAAGGTAATGAAGTCTGTTAAAGCGACACCACCTGTTACTTCTACTTACATGAACGTGGTTTTAGTCTTGTCAATGATAGAATTGATGACATATATATACAACTACCACACGGACAGTTCCCCTGGGAAACAATGGTCACACTGGCCCTTTCTTATCGGGGAGTGCACAATCAGCTGGACCTTGGGTTACCATTAACCTAAGAATCCGGAGGATCCCGGCTAAGGTTCGCCTTAGTCACAACTAACGGTACTCTACACCTTTAATAGAGGTCAGATTACCTAAAACTAACCCAATGGTAAGGAAAAGATGGACCTCCATCACCTTCACCATTGATGTTGATTAGACGATATGGAGACTGTAGTATCAATCTTAGAGGGAGGCGGCTTTCTCTCTCTCTACCTCTAGTCAAAAGGCCTAAAACAAGGGGTCCTATCTCGGAGGAAAATTAGCCGGATTTTCGGCTTTTCGTTTCGCTCCGAGGGTGAGGATCAAGGGTTGGTCGAGTGGCTGAGCTTATCGCTCCTGTCCAGTCATCTTAGTCCCTGGCTTCTGTTTGGGCTTGCTCCTCTGTTGTCCCTGACTCCAATCCCTAAACTTCATGAATGAAGGGCGGGTCTCCGCTCCTTACCCTATCGGTCAAGTGGCTTCACTCTTTTTCATCTTCTGACTTGACTTCATAGTCCATGTCCATGAACCCGAACGGACTTCCTTGCTTTCGTGCTTGTTTGATGTCACATATTGGTGTAAGGTTCAGAAGGATCTCAGACAGCTATGCATTCCTTTTGCTCTCAGCTGGAAGTCAAGTGATTGGAGAATCGATAGTGTCTGCTGTCTCTGTTCTCAAGTCAAGTAAAAGTGTTGGGGAAGTTCAGTTCTTTTCTAATGGCTAGCGCCCTGTAAGGCTAGTCCTGTCCTCATTAGCTCAAGGTCTGGTCTGGTCTGTTCGATGGGGCTTGTAATGTCCTGATGAGAGAAAGAAGGTTCTCGAACCGGGTGAACTTAGTATGCCTCGTATGTCTTGAAAAAAGTCCAGTAGGTCATGACATTTTTTTGATTAGACGATTTTCAGGTTATAACTCAAGCTCGTAGTCATAGTCAAAGCTCTTGTGAACTGCTTTCCTTTCCCGAGCCCGAGGAGATCCTGTTTCATTCAACTAGTCCAGTCCTGCTTGCTTGTTTGATGGCTTAGCAGCCTTATCGGCCCCTCTTAAAGACAGGCCCTCGCTCGATCTATGATATCAGAGAAGAATATAGTTGAAGATATGGGGACTGCTACTGGCATATTACTCCCTTCAGTTAGTCTTCCCTGTTGGCTTCAACAAAAATATCTCTTCATATGCCGAAGATCGTACTATTGAAAAGCAAAGATATTCACTAAGCCTAAGTCAGTCCTTACCCCGGAAATCTTAGATCTACGAATAGATAAGTCTGAAGCGGAGTTCCGCTTAAAAAGCAATAGCTTCGGAAGAGATGCGCCTTTCGCCGGGTATTCCCATTATGTCTAGATTTGAATAAGGGGCCTATCGCTTTGATTCAAAAGTTGCTGATTCAATAGCTACGGATAAGTAAAAGCTTGCTACAGAAAGGAAGTAAAGCAGGCAGTCGAAGAACTGCAGTAAGAAAGGAAGAAAGGAAAGCAAGAAAGCAGGCAAAGTCTAGCTGCCTATTCTATTCCGAAAGTACCACACATTGAATACCGTCGGCATTCTGATCCTACTTTCGCTGCTACAGAAGACAAGCAATAGGAAAGAAATCCCAATAAGATAAGGCGCTTTCAAGCGGCAAGCCAGCAGGCAAGTAAGCGAGAAAAGTAGCTAGGGAGGGAGGAGAGATTGAGAATATTCCGTACCCTTTACTGTAATGGTTTCGGGTTTAGAATCCTAGCGCACCGAACTAGGGCATCGTCTCTCGCAAGAGATTGAATCGAAGGACTTCGCCCGAAAGCTATGATTGGTATCCCCAGGCGCTTTCTGAGCGGCCAAGAAGCCCAAGGTGAGGCCTAACGGACCTGCTAACTCCTCTCTTAATGCCGTCCCCCAGCCCCCAACCCCAAAGTAACCCAGATAAAAGATTTGCTGCGCCATGGGAAAGGCCTTCTCAAACCGTATGAATGTGCAGCTTCTTTTCGAGCAGTAAGAGGGCATTCCTTGTCCGATAGTCCCACAGTTCCTTCTCTTCCTCTATCTATTGCCCTTCATTGTATAAAAAACAAGGCCTGACCGCTCCGTGGGCCTTAATGGCACACATCTTCTAGTCGGCAGCCTCTATGTAGGCATTAAAACACGAGTTTAAGCTGTCTCTGCTAGAACCCGAGGGGAAGAATAATAGATGTTGAAGCCTTAAAATATCTTGCCTCAAAAGGCATATAGCTCTTATGAAAGATTCGGTGGTATACTCCACTATAACTTGTTTACCTGTTTACCTGTGTCGTGGGGTACGGTCAGTTCACCAGCCAAGGAAAAAGATAGCGCCATCCGATCTCCATCTTTCTGCATGCTTAAAGCCCGGCCCGAAGTTACGTATGAATAGTAAAAGGAAACTTATCTATCTATCTCGGAGATGCTCAATCAATGAGACCGACTCTTTCGAATTCCATCTTTCATAGAGGGCAGAAGGAGCAGCTTAACTAATCTCCGAAAATGCCCGTGCCTTAAGGCGTAAGCGTTGGGGTTAAAAACCTGACAAGAAACTAGGCTGTTCAAAGCATAGATCCCATGCCATAAATCAGTTTCGACCGGAAGTCCCCCGATGACGAGCAGGCCGACCCTACATAGAAGGTTTCATAGAAGCAGAATGAAAAGGTGCCCTTCAGAACTACCTTGGAAAGCGCAGTCGTGAACCCTAAAGGCAGTTCGTGAGGAAAGATCCTTAGCATGATTGAATCTCGAGAGCATGAAACTCCTTTATTCTTTGCCCCAAGCCCCAAAAGTTTCAAAGATTTATAGGGAGCTTTGCTTCCTTATTTGATCCAGGGTTTTCCTCCGGGAGCGAAAACCAGACCAAGACATAGCGGAGTTGAGGTGGTAGGGTACAAGGCTTGAAGTGTGGGTCTTGGGCAGCCGTCCTCAACTGGTACAAATACAAACGCTCGTCCAGTGAGTGATGACACTGGCGAGTGAACTGCAAAAGGGTTTGCCTTTAAACATACCGCACCGATTTTCATCAATTCATGAGAACTGCCTTTACCGATCAGCTACACTGAAGGATTGGGGGACCTCAGAGCTTGCATTCGATAGCATTCTCAATTCAGGCGTTCCACTACCTGCTGGTTTAGTCTTAGAAGAGAGAAATGATCGCCTTTCTCATAGAACAATAAGAACAAGTGGTATCTCCTAACTAAGGAAAGACCTAGTTCTGTAAGCGAATGGCATAGAAGGGGCTGAATCAGTCTCGGAAGTTGCCGTTGTAAAGGCTTCACCGGTAAGGCATTCACCAGCTGTTCTTTATTTAGTTGCTGTATTGGAAAGTCCTCTGAATTCAACTGGAAAATGTTGATCAGTAGCTGAAGTAACTGATAAAGAGTAGAATAATCCAATCTTTATAGCTCAGCTGGAGTGGACTCCTGCCTAAGGATTGGAATCAGAAACTCCAGATTCTTCGGCTGTTCCAGGAGCTGCAGAAAGGGATGCTTTAGCTGTTGAGGCGAAGAAGGGAATTGAGGTAAGGCTGGCGGAATAAGAGAATGGAGTTACTGAGCTACTGAGCTAATGGCCTAGAAGTCAGTGGAGTTAAGACAGCTCGTAGCAGTATCGGAATACGATAGAATCCCTTATTTACTTACCTATAGGCGAGTGATCACTGAACGATAAGAACAAAGCCACTTTCAGCTATAACCGGAGTTAAATGAGTTCTATAGGCCTTACCCGGAACACTTTCTAACTAACTGTTAGCCAGTGAAGTGATTGCTGGGAGTGATCACGAACGAAGGATGAATAGAGGCGTAGTCTATAGCCGGCATAAGCCGTAACAGGAGTTCGAGTTTGAGTTACTCCAAGAACTACAGGGAATGCCATAGTAGAGCTAAAGCCAATAGCCGTAGCAGTGAAAGCTGTCTATCAGAAGGTAGGAAAGGTCATCTTGCTCTAGCAGTCAACGAATCGGAATCGGAAAGGGAGGATCTTGTTACTGGTTCAATACCAGAAAGGGAATAAGTTGAGGAATCTACATATGAAATAGTTCCAATATCGGCACAAAGATCAGGTTTATAGGCAGGAAATGGTGTAGCATCAGAGTGAATAGTTTCTGTAGCTGGTAACTCATTCACCTCTCCTCTCCGAGCTATCTATCTCTAATTCATTTACTTTACTTACGAATACTTCAATTCCCTAGACCTCGTAGGCTGATGATTGCCTTGATTGGCCAACAGTATCAGTTCAATCTGGCATTTCATCCTTGGTAAGGGTGTACACTATCAAGGAACCAGTAGTTGCATTTACAGCAGAAGATAGATGGCATACTTCAAAAGCGGGAGTAGAAGCAATTGTATTTGATGCTACTAGGGCGGCTCCTGAATCAATTGATTGAGTTATATGGGAATAAGAAATCATCCTTAGGAGTGAATGGCTTCCCCGCCCCGCGGTTATGATCATTTCTGGACCGCTTTAACCTTCTGTTCAGCATTTGAGGTATCTATAGACTTTCCTTCTCTTAGGAAGATATACTTCTAATGATGTCAGTGGTTGATACCAGGGACAGTGGAAGTGGAAATGCGATCCCGGGGCATTTTAGTGTCTAAGGGCTGTTGGAAATCTTAAGCTACGACGGTAGGGGATAACGGCTAGTTGTGCGTACTAGGTACCTAAAGCGCTTGGGGCAAGCCTTATAACATAATAATAGAAGTTCCCCGGTGAAGGGTCTACTGAAGCATTTACAAAGTCGACAGTTGAATTAGACAGGACAGGAAAAGAACCATCTTAAGCTGTTTCGGCTCTAAATGAAAGAGTAGGACTTTCTCTAGTAGCTTCAAGCATTCCAGGAGAGGCCGGAAACCATTCCAACAACAGGCCTCGAAGAAGAATGTGAATCTTTAGCTGAGAAATTTCCCTGGGGAAGGTCCAATAAAGATTGCTATCCTGCTGTTTTTTTCTTACATTCGTCTGCTGAGAGGGATGGACTTACTAGAAGGTGGTCCAATAAAGATTCATCAACTGAGCTAACTAGCGTCAACGAGGTAAGAAAAGACCTATCCTTCTTCGAAGCTGAAACTAGCCGGCAAGTCAAATAGTTAAAGTAGCTAGCTTCAAGTAAAGTAAATGAACCATCTCCAGGTGAAAAAGAGTACCTCGAGTGCCGGGCAAGATAGTGAAGGAGGTCTACTAACTCATCCATCTGATGAAGGAATAGCCCTAGTTCGAGTTGGAGTTAGAAGAGGGGGGCAGAAAGTGTAAAGTCTCCGTGTTCAATTGCTAGCCAATCAAGGCAGGCTTACAGGAAGAGGGATGGAGTTAATAGAGTCTCAATTGCTGGGCCGGAGAGGTAAGAAAATCTCATAACTTTCTGCCCATCGGAGGGTTATAAAACTTCAAAGTAAAGTATTAGCCTTTCCATAGGTGCAGTTTAAGTTCTAGCTCTTTATTTAGTTGCTGGAGATGTAATACGACTAGCATCAAGCCTTCCTTCTTCAGTAATAGTTCCAGTGGAGGAAGAAGAAACAGAAGGTGAAGCTGAATAACACTGACTCTTACACGGAAGATTGAAAGCGGGGAAAGGCGTAGAAGGAGTAGAGAAAGGAAGCTAGGCACTAAGTCTAGGGGCAATGTAATTGGCGAGGGTGTGATATTCCTAACTTTTCTGAGCAACGAAGGCGTCAGCGACGTAAGATTTCACCTCTCCAGAGTGGGCCTACGAGGGTCCTTTGGAGGCTGACCTATCTAGGTAAGGGTCCGACAACGAGGATTGCATTGATCCTACTGGGAAATCTAGGGGCCTAGGAGGCATGGCATCTTTCTAACTTCCATCAGAAGGGTTTAGAAGAAGGTAATTGAGCTTAAATCTTTCAATCTGAAAGAACGGAAGCGGAAGCATCAAGCCTACCTACCGGAAAGAGTATCTACATATTCCACTCCAGCAGGGCAATCAAGGGCAGGGGCTTTAGCGGAGGTTCCGACGAAGGGGGTGTGCTTTATTGCTTTTCCTTTAGTTGTTGGTTGAATGCTTTTTTCTTGAGATGTCTTATTTCGAGTCGTTGACTCCTTTTCTTGTCGGTGGTATCTTCTTTCTTTCACTCCTTCGTGTCTTGGGACCGGGTCCAAGGGACGTCTGATCCCTCGGTGTTCTTCTCCTCTTCCCTCTCCGGTCGTACACCTTTGTTTGTCTAAAGACCTTTCAACCCCGATAGGCAAAGAAGGTCTAATACAAGGGCAAGATGTCACCAAAAGCCTAAAGAGAAGAGAGAGAAGACCGGGAGATTGGGTCGAAGGCAAGAAGATGACATGGCAAGGTCCTATAATACCAAAACGAAGTGACCTAATAGATCATCCTCTTGGATTTCTTTGTCTAGTCACCTAATTTCTTCGGACCTTCGGTCCTTTGTCAATGAATAAGTTGAATGAATAAGCCGACCTTCGGTCGTCAGGCTTACACAGGCGGACCTTCGGTGCTTCGCCGGTCGGTAAAAGGAAAGGAAAGGCCTGTCACAGGGTGGCCGACCCTTCACATGGTATGGATGAGGCTTAAAGGAAGCCAAGCCCTGTCCTTGAGAGTTTCACTCCTTCGGTATTGGGAGTCCACGGACTCCGCTAAAGAGGTACGATCGGGTGGAAGGAAAGAAAGAAGACCTTGGTCGAAGACATCCAAGGACCTTGACAAAGGTCCCATAAAGACAAGAGTCAACGACTCCCAAGGTAGTAGTACTACAGGTTCCGATCTCCTTTCTTAGACCCTTAGGATCTTTAAAGGCATGCGAGCACTCGGCATCTGTCCATCTCGGGATCTTTAACGGACCATGGGAAAGGGGTTCTTGGTAGCTGGCAATAGACCTCAATCACAAGCGCAGGGAGCGGTAAAAGGGATCATTCTAGAAGAAGAACCAACATCACCCACTCTCTTTCTTCTTCTTGTCCTTATCAAAGCCATTCTTCCATTTGTGATAACAAACCGTTCATCACTCCCTAGGTTTCTCGCCGTGGAGATCTTCTTTATCAACAGGGCCACCCTTTGGATTGGATTGGAGGAAGATTGCCCTGGTAAGTTGTATTGAAGGTAGTATTTCACCAGCTTACATTGGAACTATATATGGTAGATCCATAGCTAGGGGAGACTTCCTCTTTTCACGACTAAGCCAAGCCATAAATAAAGAGAGTGGCAATCCCTGTGATAGGATTCAGAAGTGCCAGCTATTTCATCTTTCATTCTGCTCTATCGTCTTCACTGCTAGGTCAGCTAGCCTATTTTCGTAGTAGCAGGTGGGAACGTTAAATACTACCTTCGATCAGGTTACCCGGCATCAGTTCAAGTAGATCGAGTTGCTCCGTGATCCTGTCCCCTCCCATACCGAGGATCGGCATAATAGACAGGCGCTACGGTCAACTGAATCCATCTCATCGGGAGGGAGGAGTGGAGCCCGAGCATAGAAAAACAAATCAACTTACGAAGTTAGCGGAATAAGGGGACTAATAACGAACAACAATTGTCATATAGACACATATTACACTTTACAATAATGAGAAGCATGTAATTACATATTATGTAATAAGCACTTTCTTACAGGAATAAAGAAGCCAGAAGTACGTTACGTAGGCTGCCCGAGTGAATGAAAAGGTAAAGTAACTAAGCCGACAACTATGAAATTCACAGCTAACTCGCCATCAAAAAAGGGGTCGGGCCCATCGTCAGGACTTAGGAGAATAAACATCGGAATCCGAGGCTAAATCCAGCTGCCCATTCATTCAAAGTAGATTCAACTTAATCCGTTCTTGGTCATATGTCTCTTGAGCATTCCACCATGAGATTTTTTTGTTCACATCAGATCTTTCCTGGTAACTAAGGCTATAAAAAGCATATCTCGAAAATGAAATGAAATGTTATAAGGCTAGCTCCTCATATCTTTCCCTCTGGGCTGGGAGATTTTGGAAATAATTCTATCATCTGCTTCACTGTATGCTATCTGGGTCGGTTGGGATTGGGATTCTGAGTGCTTTTCTATTTTATTTAGCTTCTCATCTCCCTTTCGCTATTTCTAGTGATTGGATTGGCTAATTGCTCTAAACCTCTCTCTTTGTCGATTCTCGTGCAGCGGAAGGACCGCTTCCTTTAACGAACCTTGCCTTGCTAACGATAACGAGCTTTTGGTAGCCCTTCTTCCAACAACGGTGATTCTGCCTCTCTCTAAGTTCCTTTCTGATTCAATCTATTCGATTCCAATTCTCACCCTCGAGTCAGGAGTTGTTGCCCTATTTCCTTTTTCTCGCTAGCCTTGGGGCTTAGGTTACTTAATTCATAGTTATCCCCCCCTAGCCTATGAAAGCATTCCCATAGCTCTTTGCCTACAGCGTCAATGAGTTAGGAGCTTGAGTGACACCACACTAGGGAATTTCCTTATTCATAGAGTAAGGGCAAAGCAAGTCCTCCCATTACTGGAAGCGACTCAAAGCATAGTATAAAAGAAAAGGGCTATTCTAGCTCTGATCCCCATTTAAATATGGTGCATACCATACCTTGTTTAGACCGTCGGGGAGGAAAGCAGTGAACGAATCTGATGCGCAGATGTTTGAAGGACTAAGCGCAGTTGGAGGAAAGGGTACTCTTAAGGGCCTGCAGTCACTTCAGGGGTTAGCTCTGTAGATGTTGAAGGAATGGAATCAGGGCAGCTTTCAAGCTTTACTTTTCTTCTCTCTAGCGTGACTGCTTTCTTTGCTAGATGGGATCGATCCCAGACCTATCCGCTTTGCACCTTTGGTGGTATCATTATCGTCTTCTATGTAGAATATCCCATATCCGAAAGGTCGTCTTAGTCTTCCGCTTGAACTATGAACTAAAGGGCTAAAGGGAGTTTCGATTCCGCAGAAACTATAGGAGCAATAGATGGAGTTAGTGTGGTATAGCTGTTAGTAAGGCGTAGAGCAGTAGCGGTCTTAACTTTCCTGTTACAGAATCGGCTCTGAACGCTGTTCATGGCATGGTTAGCGGTGAAAAAGAATAGCGATTGTTGAATCAGTTTGCTCTTTCGACTGTGATTGCTCTTGTGAAGCTCCCACCGTGCGGTTAGGTTTTATTCCTTACTACACATGTCACAGGGTTTACACATTATGATATCTATTCTCCAATGCGCGGAGTAGTCAAGGGAGAAGTCTGCTTTGCTGCATCTTCTATAATTCCGGTACATCAAGAACAAAGCTTGGAAAGACTGACCGTCTAATCTAACTAAAAAGTAGTATTCCCTCCCTAAAGCGAAGCTCGTACGATCGTCAGAAATCGTATCCGTAGCTCAACGGAGGACTGCACCACAAGGGCAGAGAAGTAGTTTACTTGTGAAAACTTCACTATAGACTGCTTTCTTAGCCTATCACTCTATCTCTGAGAAGTAGTGCTATGAGGAGGCTCTTTGCTTCTTTCGTCCCATCCGAGTAAATACCAGGCTAGCTCCGATAAATACTAGGAATCCCCGAAAAAAGAAGACTATGAATCCCACCAAAAGAAAGTTTTCTATGGCTCCGGAGCAGTGAAAAAGACCAAAAAGAGCAGGTCCACTAAAACGCGTTATAACGAGAGTTGCTAAAATTACTATACTCCCGGTTTAGGAAGTTCTTTCTTAAGGCCTTGTCACAAGCTGGGCTCGAACCGGCGCTTTCCAGATTCAGGGTATGCCAACTATCAAAGGGGCAGACACAGAATACCGGACTGTACACCCCTTACCTGTTCCAATAGCGCCTTGGACTGATATCAGCATGGATTTGGTGCAGGGCTTGCCTGGGCTTGGTAACGAATCTATTTTATTTGTGGTAGTAGATCAGTTTATAAAATGGCTCATGTTATTCTTTGTAAGAAGACTTCCGATGCTATTCACATTGCATACCAATTTCTTAAGAGGTTGTCAGGTTGCATGGAAAAGACTATTCGTCTGACCGGCCAGTTTTTGGCTCGATAACTTGATGGAAAAAGTGAGGAACTATACTAGAGTTCCGCAGTGCATACCACCAACAAACAGATGGTCAAACGGAAGTCGTGAACCGCTGTTTGGGAAATTGGTTGAGGAGTATTGCAGGGGAAAGACAACCACTCAGTACGCTCCACCAAATGATCAAAGTGGAATTCGCTTATAACAGTTCGATAAATCGGTCTACTAGGAAGTCCCCATTTCAGGTCGTGTATGGCAGGTCACCAACAGTGTGTTAGATTTTGTGCCTTTACCCTCCGGGTCTCACTAATCCCAGTTGGAGACAAAGCAATAGGAATCCGGATAAGTGCCATTGGTACCATTCCTGCTTCTTTCTCTTGTCCCTACACTACAGAGCTTCTCACAAAGAGAACTTTTCAATAAAATAGCAGCCCTTATAGCAATAGCAAAAGGCCTACTTATAGCCACGAGCGAAACCCTCATTTTGTGTTGCTCAAGCAGCGAGACCTTTCTACAGGTCCTAGCCGTTCGGGATGGTTTACTCGTCTTCCTCTTATTCCACGGCCGCTCAAAGCGTCGATGGCATCTTTTCGGGCAAGCAATCGAAGTCAATCAAGCATCGGAAACCAAACTCGCCACAGCACCTGGTTCTGGAATAGAGCTCTCGAGTTGTCCTTCAGAGCTATCTAAGACAGGATTAGCTTCTTTATACGGAAATTGCCGGACAGCCCTGTAGATTAAAGCACATCGCTCTTTCCAGGAGGTAACCAATCCCCGGTAGCAACAGTGCCAGGAAGAAAGAAAGGAAGTGTTAGTGCTGGAATTGCCCTTCCCTCGATAGTTAAGCTCGCTCAAGCTCGTTACCGAAATTCTTGGCCGCTGTGTGCGTTGCCACGTACATATACCTATATTTCGTACTTCCTTGGCAGAACAAGATCGGAGAACTTTCTAGATGTCCTGAAATGGACCTATTTAAATCCCTATTTTGTTCTAGGGATGGGCTTATGATTGTAGAGAACGGGACCGTTAACTAGATAGGTTGTTGAGGGGAACGTCGAAGCACACCAACAAATGTCTCTGGGACCAGTAGCTTCAGTCGAATATCCATACCCCACGGGAGTCGTTCTAGTAAAAGATCTAGTCCGTCCAGACCCATCTAAGCACTCATAGTTTTCCCGGAAGAAGTGGATCCGACCCTGGAATGGCTCTAGCGCACTACATCTCACTTTGGTTCAGGAGCCCATGAAAATGGGCATTGCCTTTTGATTCAGTGCAGTGGCAAGGGACACAAGATCCAGACCTACAGTCGGCAACAAGGGATGATTAGATCTAGAAGACTGAGATCAATCTTTATCTAGTTTAGGGCTAAGCCCGAGAGCTATCTTTCCAGCCGGTTCAACATAACCAGTTTATTTTCGAGAGTGAGACCTCTGGCTTAGTCTTTTTCATCCATGTAGGTGACTTGGCTGGGGTAAGGTTCAATCAGACTCATATCGGGTGGTGTTCCGCTCTTTAGCTAGGCATATTTCACATTGCTTATACAATCGATCTCCTACCTCTTGGGATTTTCCCATACTTGTCGAGCGAGAGTGGAATCCTGGCTGAAGAATTCAATTGATCCCCCCGCTTATGCCTCTTACCGGAGCACTCTTCATGATTTTAGTTTCCATCTTCTCGTCGTCCCTTTATTTATCGGCTCTTGGGAATGTAAGTTAGTTTCCAGCATCACTTAGCTTTGTAACAGTCAGGTCTCTAACTCAATATCAAGGTATGGCTTTCTCGACCTTCCCGCTGTGGGAATCATAAACTACTGCATCTCGCTCTGCTGAAGTTGAGGCAAGTGACACTACTGCGGTCCCAGCCTTTGATGACAACAAACTATTGAGTATAGAGAACCAACGATCTCA
>JAREIK010012352.1:0-15816 GCA_029783825.1 Sapria himalayana | reverse complement strand
AGATAGATAGAGAGTTTGATATATAAACAATTTGACAAATAGATTCATAATAGATAGACAGATAGATATAAAAATAGAGAGATAAATAGATAGATAAATAGATAGATAAATAGATAGATAGACAGATAGATTATAGATAGACAGATATATAGATAGGTAGTTAGATGATAAAAAAAATAATGAAAGATTGTAAACAGATTGATTACACAATAGTATATAGAAAGATAGATAAATAAATAGATATATAGAGATATAGATAGACGGATATAGAAAGATAGATAGATAGGTCATTATTAGAAAGATAGATAGTCAAAAAGATAGACAAATAGATAGATAGAGTAGATAGATAGATATAGATAGATAGACATATTTATAGACAGATAGAAAGATAGATAAAGATAGAGAAGATAGAAAGAAAAAAAGATAGAATATAGATAGAAAAATAGATAGATAGAGAGATAGAAAAATAGAAACACAGATAGATAGATAGATAGATAGATAGATAGAATGATAACATAGATAGATAGATAAACTATATAGACTAAAAGACAAATATAAAGATAAATAGAATGATATATAGAAAGAGACAGTTAGTAGATATACAGATAGATAGATTATATATTGAAAATAGATAGAGAGATAGACATGGAAAAACAAATAGATAGATATAATAGAAAGATTTAGCAAAAGATAGATAGATAGACCAAAAAAATAGATAGATAGATTGATACAAAAGAATGTTTAAATTGATTAATAGACAAATGATGGATAGATTATAGAAAGATGATATACAAATTTATATACAAATTGATAGATAGATTGATAGATACATAGATAGTCAGATTAATAGATAGACCGAAAAAAAGATAGATAAAATGTAAATAGATAGATAAATGATAGATAGATAAATAGACATATAGAGAGACAAATAGATAATTAGATTTTTAGATATAAAGATAGAATGATAGATAGATAGATAGATGATTGATTGATAGAGATATAGATAGATGATAGACAGATAGATAAATAGAGAAATAACTAGATAGATAGACAAATAGATAACAATATATTAATAGATAGATTGATAGATAGAAAGAAGATAGATATATTGTTTGATTGACAAATAGATAGCAAATAGATAGACATATAGAAAAAAAACAAATAGACAAACATATAGATATATAGAATGATAGATTGATAGTTTGATATTAACTAAAATATAGATAGATACATGATAGATAGATTGATCTAAAGATAGCTAAACAGATTTATAGACAGACAGAAAGTTTATAAATAGATCGATAGATAGATAGATAGCGTGATAGATAGAAAGATAAACAAATCTATAAACAAATATATAGACAAAAGTTAAGATAGATAGAAAGAGACCATCTAGATAGATATATAGATAGATAAATAGATGTACAGATAGATAATCACTTAAATAGATAGATAGATAGATAAAAAACATAAATAGAAAGAGCATAGATACATATATCTATATAGACTATAGATAGATAGACAAATAGATGAAAGATAAATAAATAAACAACAGATGGTTGTATCATTGATAGATCGTAGTAGGTAGAAAGATTTATAGAATAGATAGACATATAGAAATACAAATATAAACAGATAGATAGACAAATAATTAGAAAAAGAAAGGAAAGATAGATTGATAGATAAGAAGTTAGAAAGATAAAAAGATATATAGAAAGATACATAGATAGATAAACAGATTTATAATAGATTGATATATAGTTTTAAAAATAGATAGATAGATAGATAGATACATAGATAGATTGATAGATAAATAGATATTGATTGATAGACATATAGATAGACAAATAGATAGACGGACACAATGAAAGACAAATAAATGAAAGATAGATAGATAGATGGATAGATAAATAGATAGATAAAATAGGTAGATAGATTGACAGATTAATAAATAGATTGATAGACAGACCGATATATAGATAGATATATAGATAGATAGATAGACCATATTGATAGACAAATAGATTGAAAGATAATTTAATAGATAGACATATATAGATAGATAGAGAGATAGATAGATTGATGATGATAGACTAGCAGATATAATATAAAAAGATAAACAAATAAAAAGAAAGAAAGATAGATAAATAGGAAAATAGATAGATAGTTAGATAGATAGAGAGATAAACCAAAAGATAGTTATATAGATAGTTAGAAAAAATCTATAAATAATAGATAGATACATTGATTGATTGACATATACAAAAAGATAAAAAGATTATTTTACAATTAGATAACAGATATATATATATATACAACACCACACACACATAGACAAACAACCAGATAGACTGATTAATAGACAAAAAAAAGATGGACAAATAAATGAATGACAGATAGGGAAGTGAAAACAAACATAGGACATACAAATAGACAAATAGATAGATAGACAGACATACTACATATATATAGATAGATAGACAATTTGGTAGCACATTGACAGATAATATAAATACATAGAAAGATAGTAAGATCGATACATATAGATAGATAGACAAATGATAGATAAAAAATATATAGAAAAATAGACAGTTTGATAGACATTGATAGAAAAATTTATAAAAAAATTGATAGATTGATTGATAGAGACAGATTGATAAATAGATTAATATATAAAATGAGAGATAGATAGATATACAGATGATCAATAAATAGATAAAAGATTTATTGAAAATAGATTTGATAGATACACATATATACATAGACAAAATATAAATAAATTCAAATATAGATAGATAGACAAATAAATAAAAGATAGATAGATGCATAGACAATATAGATAGACAAAATAGAGATATATATATATAGATAGATAGATAAATAAATAAATAGAAAGATAGACAAATGATAGATAGAAAGAATAGATTGATCAACATAGATAGATAGATAGGCAGATAGATATATATAAATAGATAGATAGACAAAAACATAGATAAAAAGATAGACATGTAGATTGCAGAAAATAAACATAATGATAGACATAAAGATGGAAAAAACTGATAGATAGATAAATATATTTAGATAGATAGATAGACATATAATAAATAGATAGAGTCATATAAATATATAGATAGATAGTTTGAAGATTGATAGACATATAGATATAGATAGATAAATAGTAGATTGATTGATTGATTGATGACAAATAGATAGATAGAAAATTAGATAGATAGATACCTAGATAAAGATAAAGAGACAAAAGATTAACAGTTAGATAGACATAGATAATGACAAATAGATAGATAGAAAGATTGATAATAAATTGACATATATATAGACAAATAGATAGAAAAATAGATAGACTAATAAATAGATAGATAGATAGAAAGACAAATAGATAGATCGATCGATTTATAGATATATATATATAGATACTAATTATAGATAGATAATAAAACATATAGATAATAAGATATATAGAAAGATAGACATATAGATAGTAAGATAGATAGACAGATAGATTGACAATTGATAGATGAATATATGAGGATATAGACATACAGATAGATAGATGATAGATAGATAGACAGATAGAAAGATAACTGAAAGATAGATTAATTAATAGACTAATTACTAAGATAGATACACAAATATATACATATATAGATAAATAGATAGATAGACGGATATATAATGATTGATAGGTATATATAAAGATAGATAGGCATTAGATATACAAATATATAGATAGATAGATAGGTAGAAAGATACAAGAAAATAGATAGACTAATAGAAAGATAGATAGACAGATAATACTAGTGAGGCAGACAGTTAGTAAGGTAGACAAATTGTCAAAAAAAAAGATAGTCAGGTACATAGTCAGAGAGCCAGACAATTGACAATAGACAAGAATATAGGCAATCAAACGTATAGATGATAGATAGACAAATAGACAAGGAAATAGATAGACAAACATTAGATAGGTAAATAGATAGTTTATAGACTTATGATAGATATATTATAGACTTATAGATGGATTGATTGATAAATATATTGATAGAGAGATAGATAGATAGATATAAAGATAGAAATAGATATATAGATTGATAGATAGATAGATTAATAGACATATAGAGAGACAATTAGATAGATAGATAGACAGATAGATTGAAAATTAGTAGATAGATAAAAGACATATAGATAGAAAGATAAAAACACTGATAGCGAGATAGATTAATAGATGATTTATAATTAGATTGATAGAAAGTTTGATAGATATATTAAAAGACATATTTTATAGATAGATTTATAGAGACAATATAGATTGATTGATTGACATATAGAAAAAGAAATAGATAGAAAATAGATAGAATATATACAGACATATAGATAAATAGAAAGATAGATGATAAATAGATAGTTAGTTAGATTGATTGTTGATAGATAATACATAGATTATTAGATAGATATACAATAATAGAGAGATAGATAATGATAGGTAGACAGATAGATAGAAAGTTAATAGACAACTAGATAGATAGATAGATTGATACATATATAGACCAAAAAGAGAGAGAAAGAAAGATTGATAGATATATGATTGAAAGATAGAAAGATATAGAGATAGAATGACAGAGAAAAAAAATAGAATAAAAATATAGATATACAAATAGCTAGACAGACATATAGCTAGATATATAAAATTGGTATTTAGTTGATAGATAGTCAGACAAATAGATAGATAGATAGATAGATAGAGAAATAGATAAACGTATAGATGATAGATGATAGAGATATAATTAGACAAATAGATAGATAGATAGATAGATAGAATGACATGTTAAATAATAAAATGATAGACATATTGATAGCCAGATTTAAAGATAGATTCTTAGATAGATGATAGACAAATTAAAAGCTAGATGGTTAGACAAATATAATGATTAATTAATAGACATATTGATCGATAGATAGATAGATAGTCAAATAGAAAGACAAAGAGATAAATATATAGATAAATAGATAGACAGCATATTGATTGACTAATAGATACAAATAGATAGACATACATACATACAGATAGATAGATAGATAGGTAGACAATATATAGACAAATATAGAGCTAATTGAAAGACAGAATAGAAAGATAGATAGACACATAGAAAGTCAAATAGATAGAATATATTATAATATGACAAAAGATAGACATAAAGATATATAGTTAGATAGATAGATAGAAAAATAGATAGATAGAAAGATTGAGTGATAATAGATAGATAGACAAATTAATAGACATATAGTTAGATAGATTGAAAGATAGAATGAGAGATTTATAGATAGATTGATAGAAAATTGATAGATAGATTGATAGATATATTGATAGACGATTGATATAAAAATCTAGACAATATGATAGACAAATTGTTAGACAAATGATACACATTTCAATATAAACATAGATAGAGATAGATCTATAAATTAATCGAGAGATAGTTAGATAAATATATAGAAAGTAAAAGATAGAATATATTAGTAGATTGATAAAAGATAGATAGAAAGATAGATACACAAAGAGTAAAGGAGAGGATAAACAAACATGTAGATAGATAGATAGTTTTTAGTCAGTTTGATAGATAAATTTGATAGACATATAGTTGGAATGTTGATAAAAATCTTGATAGAGAGATAGATAGAAAGATAAAAAATAGACAAATATATAGGCAGATTGATAATAGCTAAAATATAGATAGAAAGATAGATTGACAGAAATAGACCCATTAATAGATAGATTGATATTCAGATTGATAGAAGGATTGATAGATATTTGATAGGTAGATTGATAGACATTTATTATAAATAGATAGATTGAGTGATTGATTAATTTAGATAACTAGATAGATAGATAAATATATATATAAATATATTATTGAAACTCAGATAGATAGAGATATATTGATAGGTAATATATAGATAGATAGCTACAAAGATAGAAAGATAGACAGATAATAGAAAATAGATATATAGTAGATAGACTGATAGATACATAAATTGATAGACCAAATAGATAAATGCAAAGATAGAAAAATAGATAGAGTACACATAACTAGAAAGAAAGATAGAACAATAGAAAGATAGATAGATAGATGGGTAGATCGAAATTAGAGATATGATAGATAAACAATAGGCGACAGATAGATAGACAGCTAGGTAGAAAGATAGAACTAGATAAACAAAATGATAGATTTTAGTAGATAGATAGACAGACAAATTGATAGATAGATAGGTAGATTAATTGATAAATAGATAAATTTAAAGAATGATAGATAGATTGAAAGACAAATGATAGGTAGATGGATAGACAATTAAATTTACAATTGATTGACATATAGATAGATAGTTAGAAAGACAAAAGCTATATAAATAGATTTATAGATAGTAGATAGACAGATAGATCGATAGATAGGCACTAGATAGACAACTATGTACGATATAGATAGATAGATAGACAGATAGATAGACATATTATAACATATGATAGATAAAAATAGAAATATATAGATAAGTTTTAGACAGATAGATATTAGAAGATAGAGAAATAGATAAATACAAAGATAGAAGCACAAATAGATAGATATAGATATATAGATAGATAGAAATATAGATAGATAGATATATCATATATAGATAGATAGATAGACACTAGTATAGAAAGATAGATAGACAAATAGATAGACCAATATATAGAGAGATATATAGATTATATAGATTGATAGACAAATTGATAGTAGATTGATAGATAGAGATAGACAAATTGATAGACATATTGATGATAAATTGTTAAAATATTGATTGAGATTATATACAAATTGCTACACATTTGATAATCATATAGTTAGACAAATTGATAGGCAGATTAATAGTCAAATAGATAAATATATTGATAGATAGACGATGATAAATAGACAAACATATAGATAGATAGACACATAGACAGATAGATTGATAGATAGATAAATAATTATATATAAATTATCAATATATAGAAGATAGATAGATTATTAGATGGATATATAGAAAGATAGATATGATATATATATATATTAAATATAGACAGACAGATAGACAGACATAGATAAACAAATAGATTGATAGATTATTAGATAGATATACTAATAGATAGATAGAAAAAATAGATAGACAAATAATAGTAGATGAACAGTAGATAGATAAATATATATATATAAATAGATTAATAATAGATAGATAAAATAGATTCAGAAATAGAAAAAAGATATATAGATAAAAGATAGGTAGTCAATAGAAGATACATAGATAGACACAATGAATAAAAGAAAAATAGATAGATAGATAAAGATAAAGATAGATAGACTAATAGATAGAAAGATAGAACATATGATAAAAGATTGATAGAAAGATAGATACATATAGATAGATAGATTTATATTCAGATAGATAGTTAGATAGATAATTAGACAAATTGATAGAAGATTGATACACAGATAGATAGACAAATAAATACATAGATTGATAAATAGATGAGACTATAAATAGATAGAGTAGATATATTAATATACATATAGATAGATAGAGTCAGACAGATAGTCAGGTAGATAGACATTTTAGTAGATAGATAGTAAAGTAGAAAGATAAAAATCCAGACACATTGACAGATAGATGAGAAGATAGATAGTCAGACTAGATAGTAGATGATTGATAAACAAATAGATGAGAGATAAAAAAATGCAATAGACAGAGATATAAATATAGATAGATTGTTTATAGATATATTGATAGACAGATGATTGATGATTGAGTGATAAATATTTGATAAATAGACAGATATATCGACGTTTAGATAGAAATAGATAGACTTATAACTAGACAGATAGATAGACATATAGTTATATAGATTGATAGATGATAGATCAACAAATAATATATAGATAGATAGAGAGATAGACATATAGATAACATATAGATAAAAAATAAAATAGATTTATAGACAAATAAATAGATAGATTGATAATAAGATTGATAGACAGATAGATAGACATATAGATAGAAAGATTGATATAAAGATTGATTGATAGATTGTAGATTGATGTAGATAGATTGATGATAAAAATATGATGATTTTAGATAGACATATAGATAGATAGATAGACATATTCTTAGACAAATAGATAGATAGAAAGAATATATTTTTATATATACTATTAGATAGATAAATAGTAGATAATAATAGATAGATTAGACAGATAGATAGGTAGATAGATAGACTGATAGATAGAATGAAGATAGATAAACTAAAGATAGAAAAACAGATAGATAGTAGATAGATTGTCACATAGATAGATAGAAAGATAGATAAAATGATAAATAGAAGATAGATTGATAGATATATAGAAAGTTTAATAGATAGATAAATAGACAAATAGATAGATAGAGATAGATAGATTACTGATAGGTAGAGAGCACTACAAAAAAAATCAAATAACAAGGGAAGATTCCCTAGCTTAATGGGGTTTTCCATCTTAAAATAGATATAACGACGGATTAACGATGAAACCTTTCCCAATCTAAAGTTCTTGTCACAAAAAATTAAGAGTAAATATATTTCCTACCAAAACTAGTGAGGGAAAATTCCTAGCTAAATTAGCAAAAATTTTCCCTAGCTAAATTAGCTATGGAAAATCCCTAGCTATTTCTTCCAAAATTACTTTCCCATTTTTAATTTTTATATAAAATTTAATTACATATTTTAAAATTTTTATATTAAATTTAATAAAAACATAAACTATAAACCATTTTTAATAATTAACAAAAAATAAAATCATTTAATAAAATATTCTTATACAATATGTTACATTGTTAAAATAGAAACATAACATAACTTGATTACATCTTATTTCATCAATGTATCTAATGATAGTAAATAAAGTATAATTTATCCGTGAAATTGACGTTGCTTTCTCTCCCAGCATTAATATCTACATACTACACTAACCATAGCATGAACCTCCATGGCTATCATCATTGCTTCATTTAGTTCTAGTCTGCATTTTCTCCACTGCCAACTCCTTCCTTTTATCTACCATTGCCCTTTTTGTATCTAGCTACTCTTCAATTAGTATTTTTTTTAACCTTGCGATCAGTTGCATGTATGTAAGTGCCTATGTGTGTGTAAACACTGACACATCACTTCATGCAAATACACATACCATCAAATGCAATAGAAGGAAATAATCTAGGGCTTTAAAAACACATTATATGTCTTTCAGGCATGGTCAGCATCTTCTAGTTCTTTGTCCTCAAGTACTTAAGTAGATAAAGAATATTGTTATACCTGCACATGGAGCATAACATACTACATTACAAACTAATAAAGGCACAATAATGCCACTGATAAATAGATAGACTAGCGCATGCAACACAACTACCATTTGCTAGAAATTTCACACAACTAGATAATTTGAGCTTATTTTTAAATTACCGAATCAAGATTTCACGAAGATTTTCAGTGTATGCCCACAAAATATTCTTCTGTGTGCCCAGCTTCATGCATCAGTCCATGGTTAATTTAAGAAATTTAGAAAAGAATTTTGTATGGAAATAATATGTTTAAAAAAAATTCCAAAATAGATGCTTGTTAAAAAATATACCAAACTAGTGCTTCTAGAAATAGCATGGTAATTGCCGTCATTGTGAACGACGGTCATTACCATGCTATCGAATTTTTAAAATGAAGACCTTCATCAATGTCTGCCTCACTTGATGATGTCGAATTCAGGCTTGAATTTGGGTTTGACACGAGTTCCAATTAGGATTCATTTATGCTTTCAATATTGCATCTTGGCCAAATAGATTTCCAAGTGAGCGGCCAAGTTAAGTTGGTGGTTTGATCAAGAGATGATGTGAAATGGAAGATAAAGAAGATGAATTTAACTTGTTGGTTTTCTTTAGATTGAAATGGAGAAGCCACTTGTGGCAAGCATCCCTTGATTTGTTGAAGTTGACAGGATCACTCTAAATCGTGATTAAAGAAGAAAAAAAAATCATTTAATAAGAAGAAGAGGGTTTAGATACATTCGAGTATGACAAGGCCATATTTCTTATTTAAAAACAAATAGGCATCTTATCATCACCCCATTTTCTTCTTTATACCACTGGAGCCACGACGGCAAACTTGAGCAAGTAGAACCTGCATAAATGAACTCATGGTTTTGAAATTGAGTTTCTTTGCCATTTTTAATGGAGCAATTGGGACTGCATGTTGTGCTTTTTGTAAGTAATCCAGATTCAATCTTTTGCCAGCGAAAGCCACTCTCACTAGATGTTTTGCTCTTACACCATTTCTTCTTTTTAAAAACTTAGTCAAATGCGTGACTAGTGAGATATGAAGTGTTTATGCACACATATATACAATAGTTGACACAATGTACCTATGAATAAGTGTGTGGGTGTATATGTTTGTGAGTGTCTTTGTGGGTGTGTATTTGAGTCATTGATGGATATTGTAAGTGACTGATATCACACTAAAGTAATCTGAGAGAAAAAAATAAAAAAAGAATGTTTACCCGTTGAGATTGAGACTAAGATTCAGGCTTCCAACTGGAACAGTGACTGGATAAATTCCCAAATAGTCTCCAGAGAGGGAAAGCCTACTTTACACTTAATGTAAGTTTGGAATGTGGCGATTCCCATGAGCCATACTTCCAGCCTCGTCACCTATTCCATAGATCAGTTGTGCATCTCTGTGATAATGTACTCTGTAATGTTGTTACCTGCTTGCCAACTATAATTTGGCCAGATATCAGAGACCCATTTAAGATCACTCACATATAAAACAACTTCTCTACTCGAATAATCATCTATGATGTAAGCTACATAAATTTTTGGAAAATATCTACTTTTGAATGATTCCTAAAGAGAACAGAGGAAATGTTACTAATCTAACCATTTCCATTTTCTCCATCACTCCTCTCACTACGCTCTCTATGTTTGCCACACACTCTCCCATAATCACTATGTTTTTTTCTTCCTCTCCATCACGGTAAAACCCTCATCACATCTTCAATCTTTGTCAGTGTTTCTAATGGCGAGCTTAAGTCCTTCCCTAATGGTTCAAATTGACTAAAAGAAAGAAATTGAGGAGGAGAAGAGTTGGCTACGTAAGAGGTTTTATGGTTCGGAACAAATATTTGCAGTAGCAGCCAAGATTGTGGATGTACTTCTGGAACAAATATTAAATATGGTTTGTTCAACCTTGTTTTCACTTGGTTGGATGCCACACTCTCTCGTCATTCTCAATGCCTCCCTTTAAAAATTTTAAAATTTAATAGCCAGCATTCATAATGCTGGCCTTTGATTTTTAAAAATTCAATAGCATGGCAATGACCATCATTCACAATGATACAAATTGTCATGCTATTTTTCAGAACATTAGTTTGGTAATAATATTCAAACTAGCATTATATTTTGGATTTTTTATTTAAAACATATTATTTCCATACAAAACTCATTAGAAAGTGCCAAACAAGGGGGAAATGGTAGTTGAAATGACAACAAGAGCGTGGTATTGAATTTTTCCCACTATAGGTTCATATAAAAATCCACCGAAACATGGAAATCTGAAAGAAACTAAAAAAATGAGAAAAAAAATACAATGCATAAGAAAAGAACACAAGGTAGTCACTTTTTTTCCATTCCCACTTGAGTTTTACAATGACCATCTTCCCAGTCAAGTTGTTAAGAAAAGGCTTGGGATTAACGGGATGGTTTGCAACATTCAGCAATAAAAAAACTAATGAACTATGTTATCATGCCGTATGCATCAGATATTTCTCTACAATTACTTAAAAATGCATCGGTATGTATATATGCAATATACATGCATACAACATGAATATAGTATAACTATATGTGTCCAAACACACACACGCACACCTATTTTCCTATCTTCTCATTTTCTTTATCTTGTCCATATATTGCACCTTTCTTGTTCAACTGAATTATTGATGCTTAGAAATGGTTTTACCAAAAATCAAAAAAAAATTTAATCTTCATATATCATGTGATCTAAAATTTATTATTAAGTTTTTTGCTTAAGAAAACTGTGAGAAATTTTTTTTATGAAAATAAATGACAATTTGAAAATATTTGAAGGTTGTGAGCATAAATAGTTAATTTTGCTTCGATGCATGAGATATTAAAACTAGTATTAATATCATTCATGAAAGCAAAAAATATATGAATATCTCATGTACACAAAAAATTATATCAAACAAGAAAACTTGATTACTACTTCATACAAATTTTTTTTTAACCTCTTATTATCATCATCAACGAAATCTTATCTCAATACTATGTGAACAAATGTTACTCTAACCATAAGAACATGAGTTTAATCAATAAGAATACCAAATATACTTCATAAGAATGCTTGTCAAATTACCTATCATGATGTTCGAGTAGATGTTACCTTCACTTGTTGCTATTATAATAGCCCATCTAGCTTCTCTACACAACTTCTCAGTTTTGCCTTGATAAGAAGGGTCTATGCCCTATCCAAGCAACCAAATCAAATTAAAAACAAAAAAAAACAAAAACTTTCACAGCTAAATGCTATGCCAAGCCTGTTATGAGCTCACAGAGAAATTAGCATCTCGCCTCTTGCTAGTATTTGAGGTAGTAGACATCAGATCCAGCTCATTAAACTCATATTCAGCAACATCCACACCTATGGGTCACATATGCATTGATGTAGATGGAATCAAGGTCTAAGCCTGTGAGCAATGATTTTAATAACACATAGTGAGTTGCAATGTTTTTGATAACATACAGTGAGCATGTGAAGATTTCCATAGCACACAATGCATGGTAATCATGGTAGCTAATGCAAAGTGGATGGGGTTTACAGCTCTTTAGACACCCTTCCCTAGATTTTAGCTTTCCTTGGGGTCACTTTGATGCCATGTAAAACATTAAATCACACAACATAAAATAAATATAATACACTTGATGAATAACCTCATACAAACAATGCCTATATAACATGTTATTTTTATTAGGGCACCTCACAGGAAGTATAACCTCTATATCACTCTCAAAGTGTACCAATTGTGCCAGGCATGCCTCAATCTGTAAGACATGATAATTCTTCCACCAAAAAGCTATCAATAGAACAACGTATCAATTATAAGTAGAAACATGGCATAGCAAAACTAAGCAATATCACAAATCATGCTCATCAATAAGATAGTTAATATAGTATATATGTACATATCATACTGTAGTGTATATGTATATGCTGGATATATATATACATATACTATAGTATATATGTACATATATAGTATATATATATATATACACGGTAGTATATATGTACATATATACTATAGTATATATACATATATATACTGTAGTCTATATGTACATTATAACTATATATATACACTGTAGTATATATGGATGTCTTATAGATATAGAACAACAGTAAAGATATATATATATATATATATAGATATATATATATATATATATATATATAGAATATAGGTAAAGTATTATCCATTTATACTTCACAAAGAAGGCACAAAACATCATATTAACATTAATAAGAAATGTGAATATATTTAAATTTTTGAAAATATATCTAAAAATTTAGAAGAAAACTGGAAGACAAGCAACGAGCAAGGCTTGGAGCATCAAAGTTCACACTTGCCTTCAACAACTAGAACTCTTTCCTATTCTATAACCCAAAAAAGATTGCTCTGCCTTTCAACCCCCACAGCACCAAGCTTTCATGCGGCTTTCTTAGAATGTTCTTCCCTCTCCATGTGCTTGCACCAATAATTTTGATTGCTTAGCTTTATTGTAGTATCCATCAACCCTGTAGTTCTGTTGTATATGGTTCCTTCTTGGTTCGAAGCAAGAAACATCACTTCATGTATGCATCAATGTAACTATAGAACAATTCAATATGCTCTATAAAAACAATATACACTCCATAAAAAAAATATACACACCATAAAAATATATGCACTCTTAATAATAATATGCACTCCATAAAACATACAATTCAAAGAAAAAAAGGAACAAAACTTTAAAAATTAGATGTTTTGTCTTCCCAATAAAAAAAAAGCAAACGGCTGCAAAATTTGCAAACTTCAAATAACAAGACATCTGATCATGTTCTTCCCAACTATCCCCACCTCTTCTTTTCATCTAATGGAAGGGATACATCGATGTGCTAGTGTGTAGCATGCGGATTGGCACCCACCACAACCACATAGATAGCACTGCTAAGACTTGCCTGTGCAAGTGCATACTAGTATGGGAATGCCAAAGATATCATGTCATGCTATTGGTGACCACGTCCAAGCTTTTTTGGAGCTTTCAAATGTGGAATAAAAATGGAGTTTGGATCCTTGGTTTCCTTGATTCTCTGGTTTGATTTTTTGGTGGATCACTACTTTACTTTCTCTTGGATTGGCTACCTTGTTCGTAGGGCTTGGTGATCGATCTTACAAATCCTTTCACCTAGCAAAGAATCATGTTGGGTGTAGAATCTGCAATGGATGAGCTCCAGAAGTTTCTATGAGGATAGGATAGTAAGTATTTGGAGGTAACTTGTTCAAAAACTTATCTCTCTAGTTTATCCAGACATCTCTCATGTCTTGTATTACAAGAGAAGTGTGAAGACATCGCATTCATAGAGATGGAATGGATGTTGGCATTAATGATAAAGTTGTTAAGATCACATCCCGAGTAAGAAAGGCTTCATGTCATGGTTTTCCATGCTAGGTATTAGTTGTAGACCAAGATGCACTGAAGATGGCTCGTAATAGCCACAGTTCCTCCTGTTCAGCCCGTCATCATCCATGAAACTACGAAACATGCAGAGAAGGAGAACAAGCAAAATGAACACATTTAATGATTTTCATTAGCAAATCATTATGGAATTTAAAAATTCATAAGTTTAATTCCACCGATGACTGATAAAAAAGTAGTAACAGATTGAACAGCACAATGCAGATCCATGAAATAAGACGTAAAGAACAAATCCGAGTCTGGGTGGACCAGAATTTTTCGTCATCATGACTTCAGAAGCTAACGTGCTATTCCCAGGACCATGAGGACCATCCAAGCCTTTTATAAACTAAATAGGCTAAAACTCTACCCGAAATATTCAGGTACACAAACATTCATAGATATACAAAAAAATAGTAATATAGATATGAACAAACATGAATCTGAGTTGATAGTATACAACTTCAATAGATATCTAAAAGATGGGTAGAAATGATGTTTAGAGAGAGATAGAGAGTGCAAAAATAAATGTTTCAGAAATTATAAAGATAATAGAAGCTCGGCCTCCTTTTGATCCATCTGAGATCGGTAAGATGGGACCCATCCATAGGAAGGACCGTGGCAAGGTCTGAAGGCTTTGAATCAGAAATTTTTCATGCATTTCACATTAGCTGTCTTGTAAAGATTCATGATTAGTTTAATCGGCAAAGCAAAGAAGACAAAACCAAAATAAAAAATGATACCTCTAAAAAAATTCATCTGGTTTAGCTTATAATAAGAAAAATCAAAAATAGTTCAGGAATAATTGATACAAAATCATCACATTATTAATTGTTGTTTTTGTGCAAGCCTATCCTGCTTGGTCGTTAGCTGGATCTCAAAATGCTATCTATCACGTCAATGCGCTAATGTGACTCCATCTAGGACATCTATTGCATTAAATTCTTATCTCTTTTCTCATCAGTCATTTCTTCATCTCAT
>JAREIK010012351.1:0-38136 GCA_029783825.1 Sapria himalayana | reverse complement strand
TTGAAGATAAATTGTTAGAAATATTTATAGATAAATATAAAGATATATAGATGAATTGATACAAAAAATAGATTATAGATTGATAGTTAGATTGATATATCGATAGATAGACATATTGATAGAGAGAAAGATTGATAGATTAATAGATATATAGATATATAGAATTATAGATAGATAAATAGATGGATAGAATGAATGATTTTTAGACAAATAGATAGATGGATAGATTGATAGACAAATACATAGCCACATAAATAGAGAAATAGATAGTTTGAGAAATAGATAGACATCTAGAAAGAGTAATAGATAGATAGTTAGATACACACAAAAATAGACAAATTGATAGACAAATAGAAAGATAGAAATAAGTCAAACATATTGATAAAAAGATAGTTCGATAGATAGATAGATATATAGGCTAATAAAGTGATAGTTTGACATATAGATAGATAGATCGATGGATACATAAATAAATAGATAGACATATAGAAATTTAGATAGATAAAAATATTGATAAATAGATAAATTAAAAGATAGTCAATTAGATAAACAATAAATAGATAGAGAGATAGATAGATAAATGGATAGATACATAGATAAATAGATAGACTGGTAAAAACATATATAGGTAGATAAATAGATAGATAGATAGATTAATAGACAGATAGATAGGCATATCAAAAGATAGGTAGTTAGACAGATTGATAGACAAATAGATAGATAGATGAATACACAAATAGATAGACAGATAGATAAATAAATAGATAGATAGACATATCAATAGAAAGATAGAAAGAAATATAGATAGATAGATAAATAAAAAATTGATAAATAGATAGATAAATAGTTAGATATATAGACAGATATATAGAGAGATATATTGACATATAAATAGACATACAAATAGAAAGATAGAGAGACAAATAGATAGACAAATAAATAGATATAAAAATATACAGATATATAAAAAATAGATAGGTGGATAGGTAGATAGATATATAAATAGATAGAAAGATAGATAATTAGATAGATAGATAGACATATAGATGACATATAAATAGGTAGATTGATAGATAAGTAGTTTAATAGATAGATATATAATTTGATAGATATAAGGATACATAAATAGATAAATTCATAGATAGAAAAATAGAATGATAGATAAATAGATATAGATAGATAAATAGATAGATAAAAAATAGTTGCTAGATAGTTAGACAAATAGAATGACCGATATATAGATATAAAGAGGGATACTTAACAAATAAATAGACACATATATAGATAGATCAATAGATAGATAGATATATAAAAAATATAAAGATATATTGATAGATCAATAGATAAAAAAATATATAGATGCATAGATAGACATATATATAGACAGATAAATAGATACATAAATAAATTGATTGACAGATTCATAGATAGACATATTCATGATTAGATTGATTGATTGATATACAAATTTTAAAAAATATTGATAGATAGAATGATAGACAAAATGATAGATAGATAGATTTTAAAAAAATAGATAGACAAATAGAAATAGATAGATAAACAAATAAATATATAGATTGATAGACAAACATGTAGACAGATATATGATAGATAGATAGATATATAGATAGACTGATAGATAAACAAACATATTGACATATTGATAGACAATTGATGGAAATATAGAAAGATATACAGATAGATAGATATCTAAATAAATAGACAGATAGACAGATATATATAGATACAGAGATAGAAAGATAGATAGATTGATAGACTTATAGATAGATAGGCAGATAGATAGATATATAGTTAGACAGATAGATAGACAACTTTATAGATAGATGTTTATACAAATAGATAGATAGATATATAGACAAATGGATAGATAGATAAATATAGATATAGATTAGAAAATAGATGGACATATAGATAGAAACATAGATAGATAAAAAATAGATAGATAGAAAGATTGATAGACAAAGATAGATAGACAAATAGTTAAATAAATAGATAGATTAATAGATAAATAGATAGATATAATGAAATATAGATATACAGATAGATATTTAGATAGATAGAGAGATAGAAAAATAGATAGAGAGATAGATAGATATATAGATATATAGATAGGGACATCAATTGAGAGATATATAGATAGATAGATAGATAATTTGACAGACAAATAGATTGATAGAAAAATAATTATACAAATAAAAATTCATATAGATAGAAAGATAGATAGACATTAAATAGACAAATATATAGAGAGATAAATAGATAGATAGACAAATAGATATACAGATAAATAGATAAATATGTAGATAGATACATAGACACAAAGATTAATATAAATTGATATATCAATAGATGGATAGAAAAATAAATAGACAATTAAATATATAGATAGATAGACAGAAATAGAGTGACATAGATAGAAAGATAGATATATATACTAATAGAAAGAAAATAGATAGATAGATTGATTGTCACATAGAAAGAAAATAGATTGACTTATAGATATACAAATTCATAGATAGATAGAAATACATATACATATACATTTATATAGATAGATAGAAATAAAGATAGATTTATATAGATAGGCAAATAAAAATATAAATAGATAAATAGATAGCTAGTTAGATAGATATAATTGACATAATGATAGATAGTTTAATAAAGATATCAATTGAAATGTAGTTTGATAGATATATTAAAATATAAATAAACAAATAGATATATAGATAGATAGAAGATAGATAGACATATATAGACAAATAGTTAGATAATTAGAAAGATAGACAGACATGTAGATAGATAATTAGAGAGACTGATAGACACATATAGATAGATCAAAATATAGATACATAGATAGATAGATAAATAGATAGTTAGATATAAAGATAGAAAGATATATGAATAGTTAGACAAATAGATAGATGGATAGATAAATAGACAAGAAGATAATTGGATAGAAAGAAAAATAGACAATTAGATAGATAGATATATAGATAATCAAATTGATAAATAGATTGATAAACATATTCATAATTAGATTGATAGATATATTTATAAACAAATTAATAGATAGATTAGTACACAAATTGAAAGACAGATTGATTGATTGACAGATAAATAGATAGATTTATAGATAGATAAATATACAAATAGATAAACTGTTGGATAAATAGATATAAAAATGATAAATAGATTGATAGATAGATTCATAGACAGATAGATATATTTATATATTTAAAGACAAATATTAAATAGATAGATAGACATATAGATAGACAAATATCTAGAAATACACACACACACACACACATACACAAATAGATAGACATATAGATGGATCATCGATAGATTGTTAAATAGATAAACAAATATATAGATATATGGTGAGACAGATAAATAGACAGATAGATAGACAAAATAGATAGATAGATAGACAGATAGATATAGAAAGATAAATAGATAGATAGATTTATATACATATAGATAGACAAATATATAGATAGCAGCAGCTAGATAAAGAGATAGATAAAGAGATAGATAGATAGATTAAAAGATAGATAGACAGAAGATAGATACATAGATAGGTATTCATAATGATAGATAGATAGACAAACAGATACTCAGATAATTAGATAGATAGATAGATATAGATATAATAGCATATAGATAGATAAATAAATGGACAAATATATAAACAGATATATACTAAAATAGATATACATATTTATTGATATAGATAGACATAATGATAAATAGATAGATAGTTTGATATATAGATAAATAGATAGCTAGCTAGATATATAGATAGACAAATATTTAGATTGATAATATATAGATAGATATACAAATAGATATATAGATAGATAGACATATATATATACAAATAGATTAACAGTTATATAGATAGATGATTATACATATTGATTAACACATAAATAGATAGATAGACAAACAGATTGATAGTTAGATAGATAGATATAAAGACAAATATATAGATAGATAGATAGAAAAATAAATAGATAAAAATATAGAGAGATAGATAGTTAGATAAATAAATAGATAGACAAATAATTAAAGAGATAGATAGATAGATAAATAGATAGATAGGTAGATAGAATGATTGATTATACAAAGATATATCAACAGATAGATAGAAAGAAAGATAGATAGATAAACATATAGATAGATAAATATATAGATAGATATATAGACAAATAGATTGACAAATGGATTGACATATAGATAGACAAATAAATATATAGATGGATATAGAGATAGATAGACATAAAGATAGACATAGAGATGATATATAAATAGTTAGATAGATAGATAGACAGATTATTTGATAGAATGATAGCCAAATTGATAGTCAAATTGATAGACAAATTGATAGATAGACAAATAGACATATAAATAGATAAATAGTTAGAAAGATAGATAGAAAATAGATTGTAATATTGATTAACAGATCGATAGATTGATAGTTATATAGATATATTAATAGATAGATATACAAAATATAGATAGAAAGAGAGATTATAGATAGATAGGAAGATAGATTGACAAATAGATTTACCGAAAGGTATACCAATTTTTAGATAGATATAGTGAAATATAGATAGATGATAGATAATAAAATGCTAGATACATAGTTAGACAAATAAATAGACACATATATAGATAGATCACTAGATAGATAAATAGACATATTGATAGATCGATAGATATACATAAAGAAAGACAAATAGATAGATAAATATATAGATAATAGATAGAAACGAAATAGATTGGAAGACAGATAGATAGATAGTTGGATAGATAAATAGACATAAAAATAGACATATAGATAGTCAAATAGATACATAGAAATAAACTAAAAATATAAAGATAGATTGACAAATGATATAATAGATAGATAGATTGATTGATTGATAGATAGACAAATAGATAGATAGATTGATATATGGATAGATAAGACAGATATATAGTCAGAGAGACAGATACATAAATAGATAGATAGATACATAAATAGATAGATAGAGATATAGAAAGATAGATAGATATACAAATAGTTATATATATAGATAGATAGATAGTTATTTATTAAGTCAATTAGATTGTTAGATAGATAGATATACATATAAATATATAAATAAATAGATAGATAAATAGATAGATAGTTAGATAGATAGATAAATATATAAACAAATATATAGATTAATAGATAGATAAATGATAGATAAATAAATAGTCATTACAAGAAAATGTTCATTAAGCTATGGAAATTTAGCCATGGAAATTTATCCAGGGATCAATCCCTGGCTAAACTATGATGGATTAGTGACTGATTAGCGATGGAATAGCGATATGAATTCTGTACAAAGAAAAGCATAAAATTTAGCGACAATTTAGCAAAGGAATTTTCCTAGCTAATTACAACCAGAATATATAGACGGATTTAGTTACTAAATTTCCCTAGCTAATTTCATCCGAAATATAGAGACTATTTTAGTAACGGAATTTCTCTAGTTAATCTCATCATAAAATAGAGACTGATATAGCGACATAATTTCTCTAGCTAATAAAATCTGAAATATAGCGACGGATTTAGCGAGAAAAATTTCATAGCTAATTACATCCCGAATATAGCAATGGATTTAGCGACAGAATTTTTCTAGCCTATCTTTAATTATTTATTTTTTTCAATTTATTATTTGTTTTAATATTTTATTTAATTTTGTTTATTAAATGTATGTTATGATCTATAGATGATTGATCTTTGAAAGACACATTCTCCTCGTAAAATTATAAAAAAAAGGATATAATAAATAAATAATTTAAAAAATATAAAAATACAAAAAAATTATATTAATAATGACAAAAATAATAAAATTTATGATTATAAATTTTTTAAAAAAGTATTCAAAAAAGTTTTCAAAAATTTTTAAATAAGAAACTTAAAAATTTGTATTAAAGTAACATTAAATAATTAAGTCTATAATTATAATAATTTTTCAAGATATTTTAAAAATTAAATGAACATACATTAAAATGGCTACTAATATAAAGGTAAAATAATTTATTATATGATTAAATAGAAAATATTTTCAAAATATTTGAATTGACGAATAAACTAATAAATATAAATATTATTATAAGTATAAAAACATTTTATAATTAAAGAAAACTTTTAAAAAAATAAGTAATACAAAATTTATAATCTTGTATTATAATAAAATTGTATAGTTTTTCATTAAATTTAAAATAAAATGAATTAATATTTAAAAATAAATACATAGATATTTTCTCCTACTAAAATTTATAAGAATTAAAAAATTGAGTAATATTTATACTATTAGCTTTTAATATTCAATCTTTATTAAAATAATAAATTTAACTTTTTTTAATTATCTTCTCACTTTAAGTAATTTTTAGAATTTTAAAAATTATAAATTATATCAAATAATATGAAATTTATGCCTTTAAAATTATTTCATATTATCTTTATAAAATTAATATGAATTCTTAAAAATTTATACCCACAAAATATATATATTTATATATCTTTTAACATAAAGAGTATTTTATAACTCTTAGGAGAGTGGCTAGAAGATAAATCCTCTTTTTATGTATGTCTATTATAGTAAGTTTGTAAATTTTATAGCTATTTGATTTTTTTTTGTTATAAGGCTAACCATATATTTTTTGAAATTGTTTATATATTTATTTTTTAATTAATTTTATAATAAAAAATTGTAAGGTGTTTGTTTTTCATCTGTACCTTGCTACACACACATGAATTTTTTCGAAAATATTTTGATAATAAATAAAAAAGAGCCTTTATGTATTTTATATATTTATTGCTTATTTAAAGTTTTTATAATGAAAAATTTAATATATTTTGGTAATTTTAGTCACTTGTTGTCGAGAAAAAAAGACAACTCTAACAAGCACATAAGTCCTTCGTAGTCCACCGCTATCTCTCGACATCAATGCATCAAAACCTAATCGAAGATTAAGCGAGGATTTCTTATTGATCTGAGGTATGTTTTCTACCCCTAATCCTTCATCGATTATCTTAATGCAAGAGTGTGTATTTTGATTCTTTTATTTTTATTTCAAAATTCTTTCATTAATCACCATGGTAGCTTGGAATGCATTATAAACTGATTCATATACATACTTCATGCATGTGGTGATATAATGCATTTTCATTGTGTGGATGTTGATGTTGTACAGTAGGTATGCCGACTTTATTTCCATGCTTTTTCCACTCGATAGTCTTGTGAGTTTCGATGTTAATCACAAAATGGGTGTTGATGTTTGTGGTGAGCAGTGTGTATTTAACGACATATTTAATATTTAAATAATAAATTATGTAAATATGATGAACCCAAGTGTAATAACACATAAATATATAAGTGTATTTTTACTATATTTATAACTATAAAAATAATATACATAAACATAACTATATATAAATATAACAACATATATTTAATATACATATATATATATATAACTATATATAAATGTATTTAACAATATGTATATCAGCATATTACTATATATAAATTTATTTATATACATCAATACCTATACATAGCCAAATGTCTAAATATATATAATTACATGAAAAACTATATATAGCTACATCTAAAACATGTATAACTACATGCTTCAGAAACTTAAATCTTTATCATTCATCGCATTCATACATAATTTTTTGTATATTGTATGAATCTTTATCATTTTCCATATATTTTAGGAACTTAAATTTAATCTTTTCAACCTTAAATGTATTTTTATTGTATTTTTATATGTTTATATAAATCATTATGATTTAATATGTTTGGGGTTTGTATTTTTGTTTAACTTAATATCATTTAACTAAAATTGATTTCTAATAAAATATTCATTTGTTAAAATTAATGTTGTAAATTTCAAACAAATAACAATATAGTTGTGTAATAAATATTATAAAAAATTTCTAAAATATATACGTGATGTTGTTTCAATTTACAAAGATAAAACTTTAAAAATAAATTATTTACAAAATAAAATATGCACCTCATAATATTCAATATGTTATCTTTATTATTAATAAACAAAGTTTAAATGTATTTATTAATTACAAAAAAAAACATTGTCATGTTTTCAATTTGAAAAAAAAATTTAAAAAATAATTATTTTAAAAAAACAATTCATATACTTATATGGTCATTTATATATTTTGATTAAAATAAAAAAAATAATTACTTGTAGAAAAATTTACTCATATTTTTTATGGTATTTGTTTTTGTTTGAACATAATTAAAGAAATAATTGATTTTTTACAAAACATTAAAGGCATGTATTTATATGCACTACATTATATTTGTTTGAATATTAAAGTTTCTAAAAATTTATTAATAATAATAAATAATAGTTACAAATTTAACATTGACATTAATATTTTTAAAAAAAAATTATTTAGAAAAACAAAAACAATATTATCTATTTATGAACTATATTTTCATTTTTAAACAAAATTGTAAAAATAAAATAATTTACAAATATGCCAACTTCATTTATTTATATGAGTATAATAATAGTTATTTTAATATAAATATTTAAAAAAACTATTTGAATAAAATTGAAGCTCATATATTTAATTCATAATTTCATTTTATGCATTAATATGCTTTTCACACACACACACACACACACACAAATGTTTGTTTTAAATATAAAGAATTTATAATATTTTATAAATTGTGTATAATATATAATCTTTTATTTTAAATAAATTTTCAAAATCAAAAAATTTTAAATGCATTTACACACACACACATATAGTTTCATGTGTAACTTTAAAAATACATTACGTATAAAGGTATATGTGTGAGTTTGTGTGGGTGTACTATAGTATATGCATCCATACAAGTATATAAATATTACTTTGAAAATGTAGATACATGTCTGAATATATACAAAAGTACAAAAATGTGTATGATGATATATAATGTATAGGAATGTATTTGGATGCATAAATGTGAGTGTCTATAAAGCAGTGTATATACACATATATATTTATGCATATATATGTAAATATCAACATTAATTTTAAGAAAAAAAAATACTTGAGCACATATTAACATGTTCCTCAAATTCATGAGTGTAGGAGTAAAAAGTGATATTATTGCAAGATAATACTAATCTCCCATCTATAACACTTTGCCTCAAATTTTGATAAGAGTACTACTTACAATGATAAGGTTCATTCAATACTACATACCATGGAGTTACATTTTCATTCAATACTATAATTTGTTCAAATAAAAAAAATCTATCTAATATCTTCTTCAACAATTCTTTTATCTTCTTTTCTAGTCTTGCTAAGATATTTTCAATTTGATTATATGTACATTTCTTATCTAATATCTCTAGTTCAAACTAGTGTAATAGTAAAATCGATCAAATAAATCTAGGCCTAACATCTTTCTTTTCTTTGAGATATTTGATTATAGAATATCTAGTACATACTATGACTTTGGTTCCCACTAAATATGATATTAACTTGCCAAAAGTAAGATTGTTGATTTAAGTTCTTTCACTATAGTGGTGTAATTCAATTGGGCAATTGATAATGTGTTGTTATCATAGTATATGATAACTATTTATAAATATTTGTATAACTATATAAAACTATAGATAATTATAATTAACTATATTTGTAACCATGTACACTAATTTTATAACCATATTAATAACTATATATAACTATTTATTTAACTATATAATATTTAACTCTATATGTGTAATTCTATAAAACTATATTTTTAACAAAATATATCATATGTATAATAATATATAACTATATATAATTGTATTTTACTATATGTATAACTATAAAAATGTTATATATAACTATATATTTAACTACATAAATATTTATAACTATATGTGTATAACTATATATCAATATTTGTATAACTATGTAATACTATATATAATTAAATATAACTATATTTGTATCTATGTATACATATATGTAGTGATATAATTTAATCTATATATTTATTTATAACTTTATATATATTAATGTATAACTACTTGTATGAATATATTTATATATAATTATATGTTTAACTATATATATCATTATTTTAATCATATATACTATAAGTATAACAACATATAGAGGTTGACCTCGCTCTCTAGTGACCATCTCTTGAGGTCTATTGATTCTATGTCTTTCTCATCATCAGATCTCTTTACTGCCATATGACAAAGGGATTGAGATTTATTAAAATAAATGTGTTTGGCATTCACAAAGTTATTCAGTAGGCTATTTGCCAACAAAGAGATGAGGATTTGATGCTAGGTCTTGATGCTGGCGGTAAGACACATTTTGTATAAGTTGAAGCTTGGTGAAATTGTCACCACAATTCCCACTACTATCATTAATGTAGAAACTGTTGAATAGAAAGACATCAATTTCACTGTGTGGGATGTTGGGGGTCAAGACAAGATTCGCTCTTTGTGGAAAGATTACTTCCAAAATACCCAAGGTCTAATATTTGTGGTTGACAACAATGACATAGATTGTGTTGTTGAAGCCAGAGATGAGTTGCATAGGATGCCAAATTAGGACAAGCTTCGAGATGTAGTTTTGCTAGTGTTTTCCAATAAGCAAGATCTTCACAATGCGATGAATGCAACTGAATAACAAATGGCTTTTCGAAAGAGAGAGTAACGAAATCTTCATCAGAAGGAGACTGGAGGTTCTTCATGCCGGGTTTTAAGCATTCAATAAATATATAGATAGATATATAGATATATATATATATATATATATATATATATATTTAGTGAGATAGATAGACAAATATATAGACAAATAGGTATATACATAGATATACAAATAGATAGACAAATATGTAGATAGATATATAAAAAATAGATAGACAAATAAACAGATAGATAGACAGATAGATGGAATGATAAATAGAAAGATAGATAGACAAACAGATAGATAGATAGAAAGACATATAAATATAAATAAATAATAAATATAAATATAAATATATTTATATTATATATATAGAAAAATATAAAGATAGATAGACACATAGATAGACATAAAGATAGACAAAAAGATGATAGATAATTAGATAGATAGATAGATAAATAGATACATCTACATATAGATAGATAAATAGACATATAAATAGATAGATTGTTAGAAAGATAGATAGAAAATTGATTGATAGATCAATAGATAATAGTTAGATGGATATATTAATATATAGATAGACAAATAGATAGATAGAAAGAGAGACAAATAAATATATAGACAGATTGATTATTAAATAGGTATACTAATTGTTAAATAGATAGATTAACATATAGATAGAAGATAGATATATAGATTGCTAGATACATAGACAAATAGATAGACACATATATAGATAGATCACTAGATATATATAAATATTGATAGATAGATACATAGACAGATTGATAGATAGATAGATATACATAAAGAAAGACATAAAGAGAGACAAATAGATTTATAAATATATAGATGATAGATAGGAAAATAGAAAGACATACATATAGATAGAATGGAAGACAGAAAGATAGATAGATGGACAAATAGATAGACATAAAAATAGACAGATAGATAGTCAAATAGATAGAAAAATATACACAAAAATATAAAAATAGATCAATAGATGATATATATTTAGATTGATAGATAGTTAGACAAATTGATAGATAAATTGATATAAAGATAGATAAGAAAAATATATAGTCATATCGATAGACGTATAGATAGACAGATAGGTAAATATATAGATGGAGAGATAGAAAGACAGATAGATAAATATATAGATAAACTAAAAAATATATAGAAAGATATTTGATAGTTAGACATATAGATAGATAGTTAGATAATTAGATAGATAAATAGACAAATAGATAGATTATTTGATAGGCATATGGATTAATAGATAGATAGTAGGATAATTAGATAGATAAATAGATCGATATATACATAAATAAAGAAAAAAAGATATTGAAAGATAGAAAAAGAAATAGTTATATAAATAGATAAATAGATAGATAGTTAGTTAGTTAGAAAGATAGTTAGATAAATAGATAGACAGATAGATTTACAGATAGATAGATAAATAGATAGATTGATATATAGATAAATTGATAAATAGATAAACTGATAGCTAGACAAATAGATAGACAGATAGATTGACATATAGTTAGGCAGATAGATAGATAGATAGATTATTAGATAGATAGAAAGTCACATTGAATGATAACTAGATATACAAATACTAGGCAGATTAATAGATAGATCGATAGACAAATAAATAGACAGCTAGATAGAAAGATAGATAGAGAGAGTGATATAGAGATAGACAAATATATTGATAGATAAATAGATAGATATAAGATAGATAGATAGATAAAAAGATAGATTGATAAATAGAATGATTGATAAATAGAATGATTGATAAATAGATAGTTGAAAAGATATATAGATAGACAGATATATTGATAAAATATAGATTGAAAGATAGATATATAGATAGATAGACTTATAGACAGGAAAATAGATAGATAAATATTCAAATAAAATGATGGATAGATAGATAGACAAATTGATAGATATATAGATAGATTGATATATCAATAGAAAGATAGATAAAGGAAGAGTCTGAATATACACCTCCAAGCACCGAGGAGACCTGTCAAGTAGGGGGGCTCGGTAAGGCATCAACGGGGCGAACGGTCAACAAAAAGCCAAGGTATATGGAGCAGCGAAAGGTGATGTTGAAAAAGTAAAGTTATCAAATTCAAAGAGCCAAATAAAGTTATGAAAGGAAGGAAAAGATTAAAAACATAGCTTGAACAAAAATAGTCCAGAAAAGTGCATCAAAACTAGCAAATATTCTTCATAATGCATATTTAAATGAAAAGAGTCAAAAGTATAAATTCATAGAGCTAGGCTTTATTTTTCATCGTTGAGAAAGTGTGTAAAAGGAAAAGGGTAGTATTAGTTTGTACAAATGGTATTCCTCCACCAAAAGAGAGGGCATAATAATAAAACAAACCTTTTAAAAAAATAGAAAGATAGATATATGGATAGATAGACAATTGATAAATATATAGAAAAGATAGATATATCGATAGAAAGATAGATAAATAGACGCATAGATGATAGATAGATAGATAGATATACATCCTTAGTATATAGAAAGATAGACAAACAAATAGACAGACAGATATATTACAGATATATAAATAACATAAGATAGACATATAAATAGACAGAGAAACAGATAGAAAGATAGAAAGATTGATAGATAGATAAATAGACAAAAAGATAGACAGACATATAGATAAAGAGATATATAGACAATAGACATAAAGATAGATAAATAAGAGATAGATAGA
The DNA here is from genome assembly GCA_029783825.1 of Sapria himalayana. Taxonomy (NCBI): domain Eukaryota; kingdom Viridiplantae; phylum Streptophyta; class Magnoliopsida; order Malpighiales; family Rafflesiaceae; genus Sapria; species Sapria himalayana. The sequence continues at coordinate 24,654 of JAREIK010012351.1, read as the reverse complement.
TAGAAATATAAATTGAAATATAGATATGTAGATACATAGATAGATAGATAGATAGAGAAAATAATAGATATATAGAAAGATAAAAAGATTTATAGATAGATTGAGAGATAGATTGATACACAAATTGATAGAAAGATTGATTGATATATTAAAAGATAAATAGATAGATTGATTGATATAAAGTATTAGATAGATTGATATATAAAGATATATACAGATTGATAGACATATATATAGACAAATATATAGGTAGATATAGAGACAAATAGATAAACATATTAATATATAGATAGACAAACATATAGATAGATACATAGATAGACAAATAGGTAGAGATAGAAATAGATAGATAGATAGACATATTGAGAGATAGATAGATACATAGACGAATAGATAGATATATAGATAGATAGATTGACATATATATAGATAAAAAGAAAGAAAGATAGATATATAGATAGATAAATAAATAGATAGATAAATATATAGATAGATAGATAGACAAATAGATAGACTGATAGATAGCTGATAGATAGATAAATATATAGATTGATATATGGATAGATAGACAGATAGATCGATAAATAAATAGATAGATAGATAGACAGACAGATAGTTAGACAGTTAAATAGAAAGATAGATAGATAGAAAAACAATTAGAAAGATAGAGAGGCAGACATATATACAAACATTTAGTCAAAGAGATAAACAAATTAATAGATAAACAGATAGACAAATAGATAAACATTAAGATTGATAAACTTATAGTCAGTTAGATAAAAAGATAGGTAGACAGACATATAGATAGACAAATAGACATGCAAATAGAAAGTTAGATATAAAGATAGATTGATAGACAGATAGAAAAATCAAAAGACATATAGAAATATAGTAGATAAATAGATAGACTTATAGATAGATGGATAGATAGATCAATATATAGATGGATATATAGATGGATAGATAGACAAATAAATACATGGTTAGATAGTTATATAAAGAGATAAATGAATTAATAAATAGATAGACAGATAGATGGATGGATAAAAGATAATTAGATAGACAATTAGATAGGGAGATATATAGAGAGATAAATAGATAGATGAATAGAGCAATATATACAAAGATAGATTGCTAGATTGATAGACAAATTAATTATTAAATTGATAGATTGATTGATAGACAAATTGATAGACAGATTAATATATTGATTGATAGAATAATAAATAAAAAATATATAGACATATATATATATATATATATATATATATGTATGTACACATAGATAGATATATAGGTAGAAAGAGAGGTTGATAGATAGATAGATAAACATATAGATAAATAGATAGATAGATATTTAGTTAAAAAGATAGAATGATAAATAGATAGATAGATAGATAGGAAAATAGATAGACATATAGATAGAAAAATAAATAAATATATAGATAGATATATAGATAGAAAAATAGAAATATATATAGATAGATTGATGGAAAGATATATAGATAGATAGATAAATATATAGAGAGACATATAAATATAAATATATATATACACAAATAGATAGATAGATAAATAAATAGATAGAATGATAGATAGATAGATAGAAAAATAGACAGACACATAGAAAGACATATATAAAGACATATATATCAATGGATAAATAGTCCAATAAATAGATGAGTAGATAAAACTATGTATAGATGGATAGATAGAAGGATTAATTGACAGATTAATAGACTGATAGTAAGATAGATAGATAGATAGATAGGTAGTTCATTATATAAATAGATAGACACATAGATAAATTGATTTATATAGAGATTGATAGACAGATTTATAGAGAGATTGATAGTGAGATTATTGATAGATTAATAGATAGATTCGTAGATTGATTAATAGAAAAATTGATAGATAAATTAATAGACATATTGATAGATAGTTAAATAGACAGATTGATAGATAAATAGATAGATACAAAGAGTATAGATAGATAGTTAGAGAGATAGATTGATAGACAGATAGATAGACAAATAGATAGATAGATTATTAGACACATATATAGTTAGAGAGATAGATAAATAGATAGACAGGTCGATATACAAATATATAGATAGATATGCATGTAGATATACATATAGATACATATAGATATAAAGATAGACAGAAAGATGGACTAATAGATAGACAGATCAAAAGACATAAAGATAGACAAAAAAGATAGACAAATAGTTAGATAGATAGACACATGGATAAACATTAAATAAAATGATAAATAGACAAAAGATAGATAGATAAAAAAGTAAAATTGATTCATATATAGATAGATACACAGATAGATAGACATATAGATAGACAAATAAATAGACAGATAGATATATGAGATATATAGAGAGATTGATATATAGAAAGATAAATAGATATATAGAAAGATAGATAGACAGGTAGATAGATAGATAGGTATATAGATAAATAGATAGATAGATAGACATAGAAAGAAATACCAATAGATAGACATATAGATAGAAAGATGGATAGATAGATAGATGGACTAATAGATAGATAGATAGATTGATTGATTGACTGATAGATAGACAAATAGATAGATATGTAGATAGTCAGACATATAGATAGATAGATATATATATATATATATATATATCTATCTATCTATATGTCTGACTATCTACATATCTATCTATTTGTCTATCTATCAGTCAATCAATCAATCTATCTATCTATCTATTAGTCCATCTATCTATCTATCCATCTTTCTATCTATATGTCTCTATTGGTATTTCTTTCTATGTCTATCTATCTATCTATTTATCTATATACCTATCTATCTATCTACCTGTCTATCTATCTTTCTATATATCTATTTATCTTTCTATATATCAATCTCTCTATATATCTCATATATCTATCTGTCTATTTATTTGTCTATCTATATGTCTATCTATCTGTGTATCTATCTATATATGAATCAATTTTACTTTTATTTATCTATCTATCTTTTTGTCTATTTATCATTTTATTTAATGTTTATCCATGTGTCTATCTATCTAACTATTTGTCTATCTTTTTTGTCTATCTTTATGTCTTTTGATCTGTCTATCTATTAGTCCATCTTTCTGTCTATCTTTATATCTATATGTATCTATATGTATATCTACATGCATATCTATCTATATATTTGTATATCGACCTGTCTATCTATTTATCTATCTCTCTAACTATATATGTGTCTAATAATCTATCTATCTATTTGTCTATCTATCTGTCTATCAATCTATCTCTCTAACTATCTATCTATACTCTTTGTATCTATCTATTTATCTATCAATCTGTCTATTTAACTATCTATCAATATGTCTATTAATTTATCTATCAATTTTTCTATTAATCAATCTACGAATCTATCTATTAATCTATCAATAATCTCACTATCAATCTCTCTATAAATCTGTCTATCAATCTCTATATAAATCAATTTATCTATGTCTATCTATTTATATAATGAACTACCTATCTATCTATCTATCTATCTATCTTACTATCAGTCTATTAATCTGTCAATTAATCCTTCTATCTATCCATCTATACATAGTTTTATCTACTCATCTATTTATTGGACTATTTATCCATTGATATATATGTCTTTATATATGCTTTCTATGTGTCTGTCTATTTTTCTATCTATCTATCTATCATTCTATCTATTTATTTATCTATCTATCTATTTGTGTATATATATTTATATTTATATGTCTCTCTATATATTTATCTATCTATCTATATATCTTTCCATCAATCTATCTATATATATTTCTATTTTTCTATCTATATATCTATCTATATATTTATTTATTTTTCTATCTATATGTCTATCTATTTTCCTATCTATCTATCTATCTATTTATCATTCTATCTTTTTAACTAAATATCTATCTATCTATTTATCTATATGTTTATCTATCTATCTATCAACCTCTCTTTCTACCTATATATCTATCTATGTGTACATACATATATATATATATATATATATATATATATATGTCTATATATTTTTTATTTATTATTCTATCAATCAATATATTAATCTGTCTATCAATTTGTCTATCAATCAATCTATCAATTTAATAATTAATTTGTCTATCAATCTAGCAATCTATCTTTGTATATATTGCTCTATTCATCTATCTATTTATCTCTCTATATATCTCCCATATCTAATTGTCTATCTAATTATCGTTGGTTATCCATCCATCTATCTGTCTAGCTATTTAGTTAATTCATTTATCTCTTTATATAACTATCTAACCATGTCTTTATTGTCTATCTATCCATCTATATATCCAATCTATATATTGATCTATCTATCCATCTATCTATAAGTCTATCTATTTATCTATCTATAGTTTTCATATGTCTTTTGATTTTTCTATCTGTCTAGCAATCTATCTTTATATCTACACTTCTATTTGCATGTCATTTGTCTATCTATATGTCTGTCTACCTATCTTTTATCTAACTGACTATAAGTTTTATCAATCTTAATGTTATCTATTGTCTATCTGTTTATCTATTAATTTGTTATCTCTTTGACTAAATGTTTGTATAGATGTCTGCCTCTCTATCTTCTAATTGTTTTTCTATCTATCTATCTTTCTATTTAACTGTCTAACTATCTGTCTGTCTATCTATCTATCTATTTATTTATCGATCTATCTGTCTATCTATCCATATATCAAGTCTATATATTATCTATCTATCAGCTAGTCTATCAGTCTATCTATTTGTCTATCTATCTATCTATATATTTATCTATCTATTTATTTATCTATCTATATATCTATCTTTCTTTCTTTTTATCTATATATATGTCAAATCTATCTATCTATATATCTATCTATTCGTCTATGTATCTATCTATCTCTCAATATGTCTATCTATCTATCTATTTCTATCTCTACCTATTTGTCTATCTATGTATCTATCTATATGTTTGTCTATCTATATATTAAATATGTTTATCTATTTGTCTCTATATCTACCTATATATTTGTCTAGATATATGTCTATCAATCTGTATATATCTTTATATATCAATCTATCTAATACTTTATATCAATCAATCTATCTATTTATCTTTTAATATATCAATCAATCTTTCTATCAATTTGTGTATCAATCTATCTCTCAATCTATCTATAAATCTTTTATCTTTCTATATATCTATTATTTCTCTATCTATCTATCTATCTATGTATCTACCTATCTATATTTCAATTTATATTTCTATCTATCTATCTATTTATTTATCTATCTGTATGTCTATTTGTCTATATATCTCTTTATCTATATGTCTGTCTATCTTTTTGTCTATTTATCTATCTATCAATCTTTCTATCTTTCTATCTGTTTCTCTGTCTATTTATATGTCTATCTTTATGTTTATTTATATATCTGTATATATATCTGTCTGTCTATTTGTTTGTCTATCTTTCTCTATAACTGTATGTATATCTATCTATCTATCTATCTATCTATGCGTCTATTTATCTATCTTTCTATCGATATATCTATCTTTCTATATATTTATCAATTTGTCTATCTATCCATATATCTATCTTTCTATTTTTTTTAAAAGGTTTGTTTTATTATTATGCCCTCTCTTTTGGTGGAGGAATACCATTTGTACAAACTAATACTACCCTTTTCCCTTTTACACACTTTCTCAACGATGAAAAATAAAGCCTAGCTCTATGAATTTATACTTTTGACTCTTTTCATTTAAATATGCATTATGAAGAATATTTGCTAGTTTTGATGCACTTTTCTGGACTATTTTGTTCAAGCTATGTTTTTAATCTTTTCCTTCCTTTCATAACTTTATTTGGCTCTTTGAATTTGATAACTTTACTTTTTCAACATCACCTTTCGCTGCTCCATATACCTTGGCTTTTTGTTGACCGTTCGCCCCGTTGATGCCTTACCGAGCCCCCCTACTTGACAGGTCTCCTCGGTGCTTGGAGGTGTATATTCAGACTCTTCCTTTATCTATCTTTCTATTGATATATCAATCTATCTATATATCTATCAATTTGTCTATCTATCTATCCATCATTTTATTTGAATATTTATCTATCTATTTTCCTGTCTATAAGTCTATCTATCTATATATCTATCTTTCAATCTATATTTTATCAATATATCTGTCTATCTATATATCTTTTCAACTATCTATTTATCAATCATTCTATTTATCAATCATTCTATTTATCAATCTATCTTTTTATCTATCTATCTATCTTATATCTATCTATTTATCTATCAATATATTTGTCTATCTCTATATCACTCTCTCTATCTATCTTTCTATCTAGCTGTCTATTTATTTGTCTATCGATCTATCTATTAATCTGCCTAGTATTTGTATATCTAGTTATCATTCAATGTGACTTTCTATCTATCTAATAATCTATCTATCTATCTATCTGCCTAACTATATGTCAATCTATCTGTCTATCTATTTGTCTAGCTATCAGTTTATCTATTTATCAATTTATCTATATATCAATCTATCTATTTATCTATCTATCTGTAAATCTATCTGTCTATCTATTTATCTAACTATCTTTCTAACTAACTAACTATCTATCTATTTATCTATTATATAACTATTTCTTTTTCTATCTTTCAATATCTTTTTTTCTTTATTTATGTATATATCGATCTATTTATCTATCTAATTATCCTACTATCTATCTATTAATCCATATGCCTATCAAATAATCTATCTATTTGTCTATTTATCTATCTAATTATCTAACTATCTATCTATATGTCTAACTATCAAAATATCTTTCTATATATTTTTTAGTTTATCTATATATTTATCTATCTGTCTTTCTATCTCTCCATCTATATATTTACCTATCTGTCTATCTATACGTCTATCGATATGACTATATATTTTTCTTATCTATCTTTATATCAATTTATCTATCAATTTGTCTAACTATCTATCAATCTAAATATATATCATCTATTGATCTATTTTTATATTTTTGTGTATATTTTTCTATCTATTTGACTATCTATCTGTCTATTTTTATGTCTATCTATTTGTCCATCTATCTATCTTTCTGTCTTCCATTCTATCTATATGTATGTCTTTCTATTTTCCTATCTATCATCTATATATTTATAAATCTATTTGTCTCTCTTTATGTCTTTCTTTATGTATATCTATCTATCTATCAATCTGTCTATGTATCTATCTATCAATATTTATATATATCTAGTGATCTATCTATATGTGTCTATCTATTTGTCTATGTATCTAGCAATCTATATATCTATCTTCTATCTATATGTTAATCTATCTATTTAACAATTAGTATACCTATTTAATAATCAATCTGTCTATATATTTATTTGTCTCTCTTTCTATCTATCTATTTGTCTATCTATATATTAATATATCCATCTAACTATTATCTATTGATCTATCAATCAATTTTCTATCTATCTTTCTAACAATCTATCTATTTATATGTCTATTTATCTATCTATATGTAGATGTATCTATTTATCTATCTATCTATCTAATTATCTATCATCTTTTTGTCTATCTTTATGTCTATCTATGTGTCTATCTATCTTTATATTTTTCTATATATATAAATATAAATATATTTATATTTATATTTATTTATTTATTTATATTTATATGTCTTTCTATCTATCTATCTGTTTGTCTATCTATCTTTCTATTTATCATTCCATCTATCTGTCTATCTATCTGTTTATTTGTCTATCTATTTTTTTATATATCTATCTACATATTTGTCTATCTATTTGTATATCTATGTATATACCTATTTGTCTATATATTTGTCTATCTATCTCACTAAATATATATATATATATATATATATATATATATATATATATATATATATATATATATATATATATATATATATCTATATATCTATCTATATATTTATTGAATGCTTAAAACCCGGCATGAAGAACCTCCAGTCTCCTTCTGATGAAGATTTCGTTACTCTCTCTTTCGAAAAGCCATTTGTTATTCAGTTGCATTCATCGCATTGTGAAGATCTTGCTTATTGGAAAACACTAGCAAAACTACATCTCGAAGCTTGTCCTAATTTGGCATCCTATGCAACTCATCTCTGGCTTCAACAACACAATCTATGTCATTGTTGTCAACCACAAATATTAGACCTTGGGTATTTTGGAAGTAATCTTTCCACAAAGAGCGAATCTTGTCTTGACCCCCAACATCCCACACAGTGAAATTGATGTCTTTCTATTCAACAGTTTCTACATTAATGATAGTAGTGGGAATTGTGGTGACAATTTCACCAAGCTTCAACTTATACAAAATGTGTCTTACCGCCAGCATCAAGACCTAGCATCAAATCCTCATCTCTTTGTTGGCAAATAGCCTACTGAATAACTTTGTGAATGCCAAACACATTTATTTTAATAAATCTCAATCCCTTTGTCATATGGCAGTAAAGAGATCTGATGAGAGAAAGACATAGAATCAATAGACCTCAAGAGATGGTCACTAGAGAGCGAGGTCAACCTCTATATGTTGTTATACTTATAGTATATATGATTAAAATAATGATATATATAGTTAAACATATAATTATATATAAATATATTCATACAAGTAGTTATACATTAATATATATAAAGTTATAAATAAATATATAGATTAAATTATATCAATACATATATGTATACATAGATACAAATATAGTTATATTTAATTATATATAGTATTACATAGTTATACAAATATTGATATATAGTTATACACATATAGTTATAAATATTTATGTAGTTAAATATATAGTTATATATAACATTTTTATAGTTATACATATAGTAAAATACAATTATATATAGTTATATATTATTATACATATGATATATTTTGTTAAAAATATAGTTTTATAGAATTACACATATAGAGTTAAAATATTATATAGTTAAATAAATAGTTATATATAGTTATTAATATGGTTATAAAATTAGTGTACATGGTTACAAATATAGTTAATTATAATTATCTATAGTTTTATATAGTTATACAAATATTTATAAATAGTTATCATATACTATGATAACAACACATTATCAATTGCCCAATTGAATTACACCACTATAGTGAAAGAACTTAAATCAACAATCTTTACTTTTGGCAAGTTAATATCATATTTAGTGGGAACCAAAGTCATAGTATGTACTAGATATTCTATAATCAAATATCTCAAAGAAAAGAAAGATGTTAGGCCTAGATTTATTTGATCGATTTTACTATTACACTAGTTTGAACTAGAGATATTAGATAAGAAATGTACATATAATCAAAATTGAAAATATCTTAGCAAGACTAGAAAAAGAAGATAAAAGAATTGTTGAAGAAGATATTAGATAGATTTTTTTATTTGAACAAATTATAGTATTGAATGAAAATGTAACTCCATGGTATGTAGTATTGAATGAACCTTATCATTGTAAGTAGTACTCTTATCAAAATTTGAGGCAAAGTGTTATAGATGGGAGATTAGTATTATCTTGCAATAATATCACTTTTTACTCCTACACTCATGAATTTGAGGAACATGTTAATATGTGCTCAAGTATTTTTTTTTCTTAAAATTAATGTTGATATTTACATATATATGCATAAATATATATGTGTATATACACTGCTTTATAGACACTCACATTTATGCATCCAAATACATTCCTATACATTATATATCATCATACACATTTTTGTACTTTTGTATATATTCAGACATGTATCTACATTTTCAAAGTAATATTTATATACTTGTATGGATGCATATACTATAGTACACCCACACAAACTCACACATATACCTTTATACGTAATGTATTTTTAAAGTTACACATGAAACTATTATGTGTGTGTGTGTAAATGCATTTAAAATTTTTTGATTTTGAAAATTTATTTAAAATAAAAGATTATATATTATACACAATTTATAAAATATTATAAATTCTTTATATTTAAAACAAACATTTGTGTGTGTGTGTGTGTGTGTGTGAAAAGCATATTAATGCATAAAATGAAATTATGAATTAAATATATGAGCTTCAATTTTATTCAAATAGTTTTTTTAAATATTTATATTAAAATAACTATTATTATACTCATATAAATAAATGAAGTTGGCATATTTGTAAATTATTTTATTTTTACAATTTTGTTAAAAATGAAAATATAGTTCATAAATAGATAATATTGTTTTTGTTTTTCTAAATAATTTTTTTTAAAAATATTAATGTCAATGTTAAATTTGTAACTATTATTTATTATTATTAATAAATTTTTAGAAACTTTAATATTCAAACAAATATAATGTAGTGCATATAAATACATGCCTTTAATGTTTTGTAAAAAATCAATTATTTCTTTAATTATGTTCAAACAAAACAAATTACCATAAAAAATATGAGTAAATTTTTCTACAAGTAATTATTTTTTTTATTTTAATCAAAATATATAAATGACCATATAAGTATATGAATTTGTTTTTTAAAATAATTATTTTTTAAATTTTTTTTTCAAATTGAAAACATGACAATGTTTTTTTTTGTAATTAATAAATACATTTAAAACTTTGTTTATTAATAATAAAGATAACATATTGAATATTATGAGGTGCATATTTTATTTTGTAAATAATTTTATTTTTAAAGTTTTATCTTTGTAAATTGAAACAACATCACGTATATATTTTAGAAATTTTTTATAATATTTATTACACAACTATATTGTTATTTGTTTTGAAAATTTACAACATTAATTTTAACAAATGAATATTTTATTAGAAATCAATTTTAGTTAAATGATATTAAGTTAAACAAAAATACAAACCCCAAACATATTAAATCATAATGATTTATATAAACATATAAAAATACAATAAAAATACATTTAAGGTTGAAAAGATTAAATTTAAGTTCCTAAAATATATGGAAAAATGATAAAGATTCATACAATATACAAAAAATTATGTATGAATGCGATGAATGATAAAGATTTAAGTTTCTGAAGCATGTAGTTATACATGTTTTAGATGTAGCTATATATAGTTTTTCATGTAATTATATATATTTAGACATTTGGCTATGTATAGGTATTGATGTATATAAATAAATTTATATATAGTAATATGCTGATATACATATTGTTAAATACATTTATATATAGTTATATATATATATATATGTATATTAAATATATGTTGTTATATTTATATATAGTTATGTTTATGTATATTATTTTTATAGTTATAAATATAGTAAAAATACACTTATATATTTATGTGTTATTACACTTGGGTTCATCATATTTACATAATTTATTATTTAAATATTAAATATGTCGTTAAATACACACTGCTCACCACAAACATCAACACCCATTTTGTGATTAACATCGAAAATCACAAGACTATCGAGTGGAAAAAGCATGGAAATAAAGTCGGCATACCTACTGTACAACATCAACATCCACACAATGAAAATGCATTATATCACACATGCATGAAGTATGTATATGAATCAGTTTATAAATGCATTCCAAGCTTACCATGGTGATTAATGAAGAATTTTGAAATAAAAATAAAAGAATCAAAATACACACTCTTGCATTAAGATAATCGATGAAGAATTAGGGTAGAAAACATACCTCAGATCAATAAGAAATCCTCGCTTAATCTTCGATTAGGTTTTGATGCATTGATGTCGAGAGATAGCGGTGGACTACGAAGGACTTATGTGCTTGTTAGAGTTGTCTTTTTATTCTCGACAACAAGTGACTAAAATTACCAAAATATATTAAATTTTTCATTATAAAAACTTTAAATAAGCAATAAATATATAAAATACATAAAGGCTCTTTTTTTATTTATTATCAAAATATTTTCGAAAAAATTCATGTGTGTGTAGCAAGGTACAGATGAAAAACAAACACCTTACAATTTTTTATTATAAAATTAATTAAAAAATAAATATATAAACAATTTCAAAAAATATATGGTTAGCCTTATAACAAAAAAAAATCAAATAGCTATAAAATTTACAAACTTACTATAATAAGACATACATAAAAAGAGGATTTATCTTCTAGCCACTCTCCTAAGAGTTATAAAATACTCTTTATGTTAAAAGATATATAAATATATATATTTTGTGGGTATAAATTTTTAAGAATTCATATTAATTTTATAAAGATAATATGAAATAATTTTAAAGGCATAAATTTCATATTATTTGATATAATTTATAATTTTTAAAATTCTAAAAATTACTTAAAGTGAGAAGATAATTAAAAAAAAGTTAAATTTATTATTTTAATAAAGATTGAATATTAAAAGCTAATAGTATAAATATTACTCAATTTTTTAATTCTTATAAATTTTAGTAGGAGAAAATATCTATGTATTTATTTTTAAATATTAATTCATTTTATTTTAAATTTAATGAAAAACTATACAATTTTATTATAATACAAGATTATAAATTTTGTATTACTTATTTTTTTAAAAGTTTTCTTTAATTATAAAATGTTTTTATACTTATAATAATATTTATATTTATTAGTTTATTCGTCAATTCAAATATTTTGAAAATATTTTCTATTTAATCATATAATAAATTATTTTACCTTTATATTAGTAGCCATTTTAATGTATGTTCATTTAATTTTTAAAATATCTTGAAAAATTATTATAATTATAGACTTAATTATTTAATGTTACTTTAATACAAATTTTTAAGTTTCTTATTTAAAAATTTTTGAAAACTTTTTTGAATACTTTTTTAAAAAATTTATAATCATAAATTTTATTATTTTTGTCATTATTAATATAATTTTTTTGTATTTTTATATTTTTTAAATTATTTATTTATTATATCCTTTTTTTTATAATTTTACGAGGAGAATGTGTCTTTCAAAGATCAATCATCTATAGATCATAACATACATTTAATAAACAAAATTAAATAAAATATTAAAACAAATAATAAATTGAAAAAAATAAATAATTAAAGATAGGCTAGAAAAATTCTGTCGCTAAATCCATTGCTATATTCGGGATGTAATTAGCTATGAAATTTTTCTCGCTAAATCCGTCGCTATATTTCAGATTTTATTAGCTAGAGAAATTATGTCGCTATATCAGTCTCTATTTTATGATGAGATTAACTAGAGAAATTCCGTTACTAAAATAGTCTCTATATTTCGGATGAAATTAGCTAGGGAAATTTAGTAACTAAATCCGTCTATATATTCTGGTTGTAATTAGCTAGGAAAATTCCTTTGCTAAATTTGTCGCTAAATTTTATGCTTTTCTTTGTACAGAATTCATATCGCTATTCCATCGCTAATCAGTCACTAATCCATCATAGTTTAGCCAGGGATTGATCCCTGGATAAATTTCCATGGCTAAATTTCCATAGCTTAATGAACATTTTCTTGTAATGACTATTTATTTATCTATCATTTATCTATCTATTAATCTATATATTTGTTTATATATTTATCTATCTATCTAACTATCTATCTATTTATCTATCTATTTATTTATATATTTATATGTATATCTATCTATCTAACAATCTAATTGACTTAATAAATAACTATCTATCTATCTATATATATAACTATTTGTATATCTATCTATCTTTCTATATCTCTATCTATCTATTTATGTATCTATCTATCTATTTATGTATCTGTCTCTCTGACTATATATCTGTCTTATCTATCCATATATCAATCTATCTATCTATTTGTCTATCTATCAATCAATCAATCTATCTATCTATTATATCATTTGTCAATCTATCTTTATATTTTTAGTTTATTTATCTATGTATCTATTTGACTATCTATATGTCTATTTTTATGTCTATTTATCTATCCAACTATCTATCTATCTGTCTTCCAATCTATTTCGTTTTCTATCTATTATCTATATATTTATCTATCTATTTGTCTTTCTTTATGTATATCTATCGATCTATCAATATGTCTATTTATCTATCTAGTGATCTATCTATATATGTGTCTATTTATTTGTCTAACTATGTATCTAGCATTTTATATATCTATCATCTATCTATATTTCACTATATCTATCTAAAAATTGGTATACCTTTCGGTAAATCTATTTGTCAATCTATCTTCCTATCTATCTATAATCTCTCTTTCTATCTATATTTTGTATATCTATCTATTAATATATCTATATAACTATCAATCTATCGATCTGTTAATCAATATTACAATCTATTTTCTATCTATCTTTCTAACTATTTATCTATTTATATGTCTATTTGTCTATCTATCAATTTGTCTATCAATTTGACTATCAATTTGGCTATCATTCTATCAAATAATCTGTCTATCTATCTATCTAACTATTTATATATCATCTCTATGTCTATCTTTATGTCTATCTATCTCTATATCCATCTATATATTTATTTGTCTATCTATATGTCAATCCATTTGTCAATCTATTTGTCTATATATCTATCTATATATTTATCTATCTATATGTTTATCTATCTATCTTTCTTTCTATCTATCTGTTGATATATCTTTGTATAATCAATCATTCTATCTACCTATCTATCTATTTATCTATCTATCTATCTCTTTAATTATTTGTCTATCTATTTATTTATCTAACTATCTATCTCTCTATATTTTTATCTATTTATTTTTCTATCTATCTATCTATATATTTGTCTTTATATCTATCTATCTAACTATCAATCTGTTTGTCTATCTATCTATTTATGTGTTAATCAATATGTATAATCATCTATCTATATAACTGTTAATCTATTTGTATATATATATGTCTATCTATCTATATATCTATTTGTATATCTATCTATATATTTATCAATCTAAATATTTGTCTATCTATATATCTAGCTAGCTATCTATTTATCTATATATCAAACTATCTATCTATTTATCATTATGTCTATCTATATATCAATAAATATGTATATCTATTTTAGTATATATCTGTTTATATATTTGTCCATTTATTTATCTATCTATATGCTATATATATCTATATCTATCTATCTATCTAATTATCTGAGTATCTGTTTGTCTATCTATCTATCATTATGAATACCTATCTATGTATCTATCTTCTGTCTATCTATCTTTTAATCTATCTATCTATCTCTTTATCTATCTCTTTATCTAGCTGTCTGTCTATCTATATATTTGTCTATCTATATGTATATAAATCTATCTATCTATTTATCTTTCTATATATCTATCTGTCTATCTATCTATCTATCTATTTGTCTATCTATCTGTCTATTTATCTGTCTCACCATATATCTATATATTTGTTTATCTATTTAACAATCTATCGATGATCCATCTATATGTCTATCTATTTGTGTATGTGTGTGTGTGTGTGTGTATTTCTAGATATTTGTCTATCTATATGTCTATCTATCTATTTATATATTTGTCTTTAAATATATAAATATATCTATCTGTCTATGAATCTATCTATCAATCTATTTATCATTTTTATATCTATTTATCCAACAGTTTATCTATTTGTATATTTATCTATCTATAAATCTATCTATTTATCTGTCAATCAATCAATCTGTCTTTCAATTTGTGTACTAATCTATCTATTAATTTGTTTATAAATATATCTATCAATCTAATTATGAATATGTTTATCAATCTATTTATCAATTTGATTATCTATATATCTATCTATCTAATTGTCTATTTTTCTTTCTATCCAATTATCTTCTTGTCTATTTATCTATCCATCTATCTATTTGTCTAACTATTCATATATCTTTCTATCTTTATATCTAACTATCTATTTATCTATCTATCTATGTATCTATATTTTGATCTATCTATATATGTGTCTATCAGTCTCTCTAATTATCTATCTACATGTCTGTCTATCTTTCTAATTATCTAACTATTTGTCTATATATTAGTCTATCTATCTTCTATCTATCTATATATCTATTTGTTTATTTATATTTTAATATATCTATCAAACTACATTTCAATTGATATCTTTATTAAACTATCTATCATTATGTCAATTATATCTATCTAACTAGCTATCTATTTATCTATTTATATTTTTATTTGCCTATCTATATATAAATCTATCTTTATTTCTATCTATCTATATAAATGTATATGTATATGTATTTCTATCTATCTATGAATTTGTATATCTATAAGTCAATCTATTTTCTTTCTATGTGACAATCAATCTATCTATCTATTTTCTTTCTATTAGTATATATATCTATCTTTCTATCTATGTCACTCTATTTCTGTCTATCTATCTATATATTTAATTGTCTATTTATTTTTCTATCCATCTATTGATATATCAATTTATATTAATCTTTGTGTCTATGTATCTATCTACATATTTATCTATTTATCTGTATATCTATTTGTCTATCTATCTATTTATCTCTCTATATATTTGTCTATTTAATGTCTATCTATCTTTCTATCTATATGAATTTTTATTTGTATAATTATTTTTCTATCAATCTATTTGTCTGTCAAATTATCTATCTATCTATCTATATATCTCTCAATTGATGTCCCTATCTATATATCTATATATCTATCTATCTCTCTATCTATTTTTCTATCTCTCTATCTATCTAAATATCTATCTGTATATCTATATTTCATTATATCTATCTATTTATCTATTAATCTATCTATTTATTTAACTATTTGTCTATCTATCTTTGTGTCTATCAATCTTTCTATCTATCTATTTTTTATCTATCTATGTTTCTATCTATATGTCCATCTATTTTCTAATCTATATCTATATTTATCTATCTATCCATTTGTCTATATATCTATCTATCTATTTGTATAAACATCTATCTATAAAGTTGTCTATCTATCTGTCTAACTATATATCTATCTATCTGCCTATCTATCTATAAGTCTATCAATCTATCTATCTTTCTATCTCTGTATCTATATATATCTGTCTATCTGTCTATTTATTTAGATATCTATCTATCTGTATATCTTTCTATATTTCCATCAATTTGTCTATCAATATGTCAATATGTTTGTTTATCTATCAGTCTATCTATATATCTATCTATCTATCATATATCTGTCTACATGTTTGTCTATCAATCTATATATTTATTTGTTTATCTATCTATTTATCTATTTGTCTATCTATTTTTTTAAAAATCTATCTATCTATCATTTTGTCTATCATTCTATCTATCAATATTTTTTAAAATTTGTATATCAATCAATCAATCTAATCATGAATATGTCTATCTATGAATCTGTCAATCAATTTATTTATGTATCTATTTATCTGTCTATATATATGTCTATCTATGCATCTATATATTTTTTTATCTATTGATCTATCAATATATCTTTATATTTTTTTATATATCTATCTATCTATTGATCTATCTATATATGTGTCTATTTATTTGTTAAGTATCCCTCTTTATATCTATATATCGGTCATTCTATTTGTCTAACTATCTAGCAACATATTTTTTATCTATCTATTTATCTATCTATATATCTATTTATCTATCATTCTATTTTTCTATCTATGAATTTATCTATTTATGTATCCTTATATCTATCAAATTATATATCTATCTATTAAACTACTTATCTATCAATCTACCTATTTATATGTCATCTATATGTCTATCTATCTATCTAATTATCTATCTTTCTATCTATTTATATATCTATCTACCTATCCACCTATCTATTTTTTATATATCTGTATATTTTTATATCTATTTATTTGTCTATCTATTTGTCTCTCTATCTTTCTATTTGTATGTCTATTTATATGTCAATATATCTCTCTATATATCTGTCTATATATCTAACTATTTATCTATCTATTTATCAATTTTTTATTTATCTATCTATCTATATTTCTTTCTATCTTTCTATTGATATGTCTATCTATCTATTTATTTATCTATCTGTCTATCTATTTGTGTATTCATCTATCTATCTATTTGTCTATCAATCTGTCTAACTACCTATCTTTTGATATGCCTATCTATCTGTCTATTAATCTATCTATCTATCTATTTATCTACCTATATATGTTTTTACCAGTCTATCTATTTATCTATGTATCTATCCATTTATCTATCTATCTCTCTATCTATTTATTTGTTTATCTAATTGACTATCTTTTAATTTATCTATTTATCAATATTTTATCTATCTAAATTTCTATATGTCTATCTATTTATTTATGTATCCATCGATCTATCTATCTATATGTCAAACTATCACTTTATTAGCCTATATATCTATCTATCTATCGAACTATCTTTTTATCAATATGTTTGACTTTATTTCTATCTTTCTATTTGTCTATCAATTTGTCTATTTTGTTGTGTATCTAACTATCTATCTATTACTCTTTCTAGATGTCTATCTATTTCTCAAACTATCTATTTCTCTATTTATGTGGCTATGTATTTGTCTATCAATCTATCCATCTATCTATTTGTCTAAAAATCATTCATTCTATCCATCTATTTATCTATCTATAATTCTATATATCTATATATCTATTAATCTATCAATCTTTCTCTCTATCAATATGTCTATCTATCGATATATCAATCTAACTATCAATCTATATATCTATTTTTTGTATCAATTCATCTATATATCTTTATATTTATCTATAAATATTTCTAACAATTTATCTTTCAGTCTATTTATTTTTATCTCTATGTTTATATCATCCTTTCTATCTTTTTATTTGTCTATCTATCTCTTTGTCTGTCTATCTATCTATCTATCTATCTATCTATTTATCTGTCTATCTATCTGTCTATCTATCTGTCTATATATCTATCTATCAATCTATCTGTCTATATATCTATCTATCTATTTGTCTATCTATCTATCTATTTATATATTTATCTATCTAGATGTCTATTTAACTATCTATCTATCTATCTCTCAATAAATCTATCTATCTATATATCTATTTGTCTATCTATCTATCTATCAATCATTTTTTCTATCTTTTTGTCGATCTATCTATCTATCAATCAATTTTTCTATCTTTTTGTCGATCTATCTCTCTATCTATCTATTTTACAATCTATATGTCAATATATATGTATATCATTCTGTCTATCTATCTATTTATCTATCTATCTATTTGTATGTCTATCAATCAATCAATCTATCTATCTATATATCTCTCTCTCTATATCTATCTGTCTATCTAACTATATATTTATCTATCTATCTATCTATCTTTCCATCTATATATCTATCCATATGTCTATCTATTTTTCTATCTATCAGTTGATATATTTATCTATCTAGATGTCTATTTAACTATCTGTCTATCTATCTTACAATAAAACTCTCTCTATGTATCAATTTGTCTATCTATTTATCTATCGATCTATCAATTTGTCTATCTTTTTATCGATCTATCTATCTATCTATTTCTCATTCTATTTGTCAATCTCTCTGTATATCATTCAATCTATCTATCTGTCTATCTATCTTTCTATCTATATGTCTATCTATCTATCTATTTTTGTATCTAGATGTCTATCTATCTATATATCTATCTTACTATCAATTAATCAATCAATTTGTCTATTTATTTATCTATTTATCTATTTATCTATCTAATGTCTATCTTTTTGTTTATCTATCTGTCTATCTATATATGTCTATGTATCTATCTAAATATCTGTCTGTCTAACTATCTATCTATTTATCTATATATTTGTCTATCAATCTGTCTATTAATCTATTTATCAATCTATTTATCAATCAATCTATCTATTTGTCTATTTGTCTATCTATCTCTTTATATATTTGTATATCTGTCTATCTATCTATTTATCTAACTATTTAATAATCTATTTATCTATCTATTTAATAATCTATTTATCTATCTATTTATGTATATATATGTCTATCTATCTTTCTATCTATTTATCTAGTTGTCTATTTGTCTAACTAACTAACTATCTATCTATATATTTATCTATCTATCTATTAATCTATCTTTTAATCAATCTATCTATCTATATTTCTTTCTTTCAATATTTCTATTTATCTATAAATTTATCTGTGTTTGTTGATCAATCTGTCTCTATATTAATCTATTATTCTTTCTATATGTCTATCTATGTGATTTTCAATATATATAACTATTTATCTATCTAAGTATCTATCGATCTATCTATTTGTCTATCTGTATATCTATTTATCTATCTCTCTATCATGTTATCTATCTATCTCTCTTTTAGTATATGTATCTATCAATCTATATGTCTATCTAAATGTTTATCTATCTATCTATATTTTGTCTATCTATCTATTTATCTACTTGACTATCTATCTATCTGTCTTTCTATCTTTTTGTTTATTTGTTTGTCTAATAATATATATATATCTATCTAACTATATATCTATCTATCTATCTATCTATCTATTTATCTATTTATCTGTTTATCTATTTGTCTTTCAATGTATCTATATATCTATCTATCTATTTATTTTGTATTTATCTATCTGTTTATCTATCTGTCTACTATTTATATATTTATCAATCTATCATTCTGTCTAACTAGCTGCCTATCTATATTTCTATCTATATAATTATCTATCTATCAATATGTCTATATATATGTCTATTTATCTATCAATCAATCTATTTATCTATCTATATATCTGTCCATCTAACTATCTATCAGTAAATCTTTCTATCTATTTATCTAACTATATGTCTATCTATCTGTCTATCTATATGTCTGTCTATCTGTATATCTTTCTATAATTCTATTTGCCTATATTTTTATCTATAATTTTATCTATCTATTTGTTTATCTATCTCACTATCTTTATATCTTTCTATTTGTCTATCTATATGTCTATCTATTTCTTTATCAATTTGTCTCTATATCTCTTTGTCTGTTTATCTTCTATCTATTTATCTTTATATCAAATTGTCTATTTATCTATATATCAATATGACTATCAATCTCTCTATTAATCTATCTATCTATCTATCCATTACGAAAAGAAAATGTTCATTTAGCTAGGAAATTTTAGCTAGGGATCAATCCCTAACTAAATTGCGAGGGATTTTCTAGGGAATAGCAAGTAATTTATAATTTTTCATTGAATTAAAATTTGCAACGGCTTAGCGACGGATTAGCGATGGAATATTTTTCGTAAATTTAGCTCATGAAAAGTGGGAAATTTAGCAACGGATTAGAGACAGAATATTTTCATAAATTCTGCTCAAGAAAATTGGGTAATTTAGCAATAGATAAGAGACAATATTTTCGTAAATTCCACTCAAAAAAAGTAGGTAATTTAGCAACGGATTTATTGATGGAATTTCCCATAACTAATAAAATTTTAAAATTGCGACGGGTTTAATTGTGGAATTTTCCTAGCTAATAAATCTCAAATTTAGCGATGAATTTAGCGACGGTATTTCCCTCGCTAATTACTTTCGGAACATAGTGATAGATTCCAGTGATGGAATTCCCTAGCTAATTATATCAAGAACATAGTGACGAATTTTAGCGATTGATTTTAGAGATGGAATTTCTCTAGCTAATTACATCTCGAAATATAGATAATGATTTAGCGATGGAATTCCCTAGCTAATTAAATACTAAATATATCGATGGATTTTAGTGACACAACTTCACTAGCCAATTACTTCCTGAATATAGTGATGGACTTTAGTGATGTAATTTCTCTAGCTAATTAAATTCAGTATATATCGACAGATTTAGCGACAAAAACTTTCCTAGCTAATTAAATCCAGAATATAGCGATGGATTTTGTGACTTAACATTCTTAGCTAATTAAATCCCAAATATAGCAACGGATTTAGCGATGACATTTCCCTAGCCAATCTTTAATTATTTAATTTATTTAATTTATTATTAGTTTTTAATATTTTATTTTATTTTGTTGATTAATTATATGTTAATGGTCTATATATGAGTGATCCCTGAAAGAGACATTCTCCTCATAAAATTATAAAAAAGGATATTATAAATAAATAATTTAAAAATATAAAAATACAAAAAAATAAGATTAATAAAGACTAAAATAACTATTTTTATGATGTATTAATTTTTTAAAAAATTATACAAAAATTTTTTTAACATTTTTTAATTACAACTTAATCATTTATATTAAAGTAAGATCAATAATTAATTCTATAATTATAATAAATTTTTAAGATATTTTAAAAAATAAATGAACATACATTATAATTTCTACTAATATAAATGATAAATAATATTTGTATGATTAAATAGAAATATTTTCAAAAATATTTGAATTGATGAATAAACTAGTAAATATTAATATTATTATAAGTATAAAAAAATTATGATTATACGAAACTTTTAAAAAAATAATTACTATAAATTTAAAATCTTGAATTATAATAAAAATTTAATTTTTTTAGTAAATTTAAAAGAAAATAATTCATAATTACAAATTAATACATAGATGTTTTCCCCTACTAATATTTATAAAATTAAATAATTGAGTAATATTTTACTATTAGCTTTTAATATTCAGTCTTTATTAAAATAATAAATATAATTTTTTTTAATTATCTTCTCACTTTAAGTAATTTTTAGAATTTTAAAAATTATAAATGATATCAAATTATAAGAAATTTTATGCCTTTAAAATTATTTCATATTATCTTCATAAAAATTAATATGAATTCTTAAAAATGTATAACCATAAAATATATATATTTATATATTTTTTAACATAATGAGTATTTAATAACTCTTAGGAGAGTGACTATAAGACATGTTATTTTTCAAGTATTTCTTATTATATGATGTTGTAAATTTGTAGCTATTTATTTTTTTTGTTATAAGGATAATATTTATTTTTTGAAATTGTTTTAATTTAGTGTTTGGTTAATTTTATAATTAAAAATTATAAGATATTTGTTATTCATGTGTACCTTGCTACACGCAGATGAATTTTGTTGAAAATATTTTGATAATAAAATAAGCAAAATGAGTATTTATGTATTTTATATTTTTATTGTTTATTTAATGTTTTTATAATGAAAAACATTTGGTAATTTTAGTAATTTTTTTTTTCAGCTAAACATTTGTTGTCGAGACTCGAAAGACAGCACCTAAGTTCACCGTATAGTCCGCCTCTATCTCTCGACACTGATTCATCAAACCCTAATCGAAGAGTAAGTGAGAATTTATTGTTGATTTGAGGTACATTTTCTACCCTAATTCTTCATCTATTATCATAATGCAAGTGGTGTGCGTTTTGATTCTGTTATTTTTTTACTCCAAAATTCTTCTTCTTTTATCACCACGGTATTCTTGGATTGCTTATATAAACTTATTCATATACATACTTCATTCATTTGTAATATAATGTGTTCCTCATTGCGTGGATGTTGATGGTGCACATCAGTTATGCCAACTTGATATCTACATCAATATACCTAAACTATATATAAATAGTATACATAAACACCAATATGCATGTGTGATATAAATCAAATTTTCTATATAAGTGTATTTACTATAACTATAACTATAAAATAGTATACATAAACATAACTATATATAAATATAACAACATATTTAATACATACATACATATATATATATATATATTATATATATTATATAATATATATATATATATATATATATATATATATATATATATGTATGTATCTCTCTCTCTCTCTCTATCTATCATAATTCTAATATGATACATTCAATATACATGTTGTGTATTTCAAATATAATTAGTATATACAGATAACTTTATATACATATTTTACACAATAAAGTTATTCTGACTTTATGTAGGCATTTAATAATGTATATTTAAAATCTGTAAGTCATTATTATGAATACACATTTAATAAATTTGCATTATAAAAATATCTATTGTTCCATAATGTCGTGCCTACCCAATAAGTATAATTACATTAATATCTGTAAAACTATATTTTATACATGGCTTTATGTATAGGGGAAAAGCACACTCTTATAAAAATGTAAGAGTCTATTTAATATTTGGAAATTTAAAGTATAGTCACACTAATATCTGTTAATGTCAAATTAATATCTGTAAACATTTATTGACCAGTTTTCTCTTAGTTAAATTAAAATGTAATAGGCTTTATGTATACTAATACTAATTTACAATACATTTAAATACATGTACGCATTTGACTATACTTTAATTACTATGTTTAATTAAATGCCGCATAGGCTCCCTTATAAATACCCTAGCTTTGACTATCAATATGATTTGTACTTAATTAAAATATATATGACATCCAACTCATCTGACATACATACATACATACATACATATATATATATAGATATATCTATCTATCTATATCTATAACTATATTTATATGTATATTAATTATAGGTTATTATATTTATATAGTTATGTTTAAGTAT
>JAREIK010012350.1:0-48163 GCA_029783825.1 Sapria himalayana | reverse complement strand
ATCCTATTAATAAAATGTGTGAAAAACCAAATATTATATAAAATAGGAGAGATATAAAATGAAAAATTATATATAATGAAAATATATTGTGTGGATATCGCTACAAGCATGGATACTTGATTGTGCTAGGATTCAATAGGTTGATCAAAATCAAATTTTAAGTTTGTGCTACAGTAGGTAATATCTTGTCCAACATTAATTATATTCACTTGGATCATTAGTGGGTTTCAAGTCCATTGTTAAATTCTGATATGAAATTTACCAGAACCACAACAAGATAGATAGATAAATTGATGGATAGGTAGATGCATAGATAGATTGATAGATAGACAAATGGACATATGGATAGATCAACATATGGATAGATTGATAGATGATAGATGGATAGATGGACACATGGACACATGGACAGATGGATAGATGGACAGATAGGCAGATGGACATATGAACATATTTATAGATGGGAAAATGGGAGATGGGAAGATAGACAAATGATAGATAGATGATAGATAGATTGATTGATTGACAGGGATAGAAGGATAGATGGACAGAGGATAGATGGATAGATGAACAATTGGATAGATGGATAGATAGACAAAAAGACAAATGGATAGATGGATAGATAGAAAGATAGATAGATGGACAGATAGATAGATAGATAGATAGAGAAATAGATAGATAGACATATAGACAGATAGATAGATAGATAGACAAACAGATAGATAGATAGATATACAGATAAACATATAAACATAAATAGATAGACAGATAATAGGTAGACATGTAGAGAGGTAAATAGATAGACAGATAGATAGATGCTAGATAATAGATAGACAGGTAGACAAATGACAAGTAGATAGATAGATAGACAGATAGTAATTAAGAATAGTAATTAATATTTTTGAACTAAATATGTAGAAAATTTTTAGCTAAATTAGCAAGGGAAAATCCCTAGCTATTTTTATTCCAAAATTATTTTCATTCCAAAGCTATATTCACAAGTTTACTTTTATACAAAAAATTTGATTACATATTTTTAAATTTTATATTAAATTGAAAAAAACATATACTATAAACTATTATTTATAATTAACAAAAAGTAAAAGTAGTTAATAAATTATTCTGATACAATAGTTACATAATTAAAACAAAAACATAACATAGGTATATAATCATTTAAAACTAAATCATTATCCTCATCATTCATTGATGTATTTGTGCTCGACTCTCCATTAATACTCTACTGGAACTCTGTGTGCTATATGTCTCATCAAGGCCACTAACTGTGACTCCATATAGGTCATATGCTATTGCATTACATTCTTATTTCTTTCATCTCATCATTCACTTCTTTGATTTCTGCATTTCTTCCTTCAAAAGAGTTATCTGAAGATCCATAGAACCCTCAACTGGCTGAGAAGCAGCTATCATATGTTCCTCCATGAGTTCTGTGATAAAACATGAAATAAAAAGCTATGCTAGATATAAATAAATTAAATATAATATTTTTAATTATGCACTTAACTTTAATATTTACTGTTGTAGTCAAATAGTGATGGAACCACCAAAGCAATGGCCACTTTCATAACAACTATATAGTTTTTTTTGACTTGATTCTACATGGAAAATCACTCTCTTTGATTCATATAAAAAAACCCAATGAACACAACCTACATGTTACACACACTCCGCCATGGCTGCATCAAGCATTAATATTTTATAATCAAATAAAAAATTTACTACATTTATAACATTTAAATAAAATTACAAAATTAATATTTATTATTAAACAATATGATATAATTTTGTATTATAAATTATTTAATATATATTAATTTTTGATTATAATTTAAGAATGTTTATTAAACATTAATTTCATTTTTATTTTTTTACCTTTCGATATTTTATGTTAAAACATTCATGAAAATATCTTTATATATGCAAATACATCCAAATATAAATAAATAAAATTATAGCATAAATATCTACCTTTAAATAAAAATTTTAAAACATTTATAATAAATAAACAAAATTACAAAATAATGTTTCTGACTAAATACCATGATTTAATTATACAACACAAATTATATAATACATATACTTTTATTTATTATAACTTTAGAATGTTTATTAAACTTTAATTTCATTTTTATTATTATTTGCCTATCAATATATTATGTTAAAATATCCATGTGACAAGAACATCATGATAATTTCAAAAAGATACGATCAAATTTCATAATAAACATGTGACAAGAACATCACCAAATTAGATGGGAAGGATTTTCTTTACCCATACTAAATCCAAAATAAGATGGACCCTTCCTTCTTAAAGGTATTATATGATTCTAGAATATTATAGAATATTTAGAATTTTTAGAACCCCCTAGAATTTTTTTGATATAAGATCGCAACACTTAGCGTGCTCTTGAAATTTGATGTTGAGGGGCTTCTCCATCTAATAAAATTTTTCTACACTTGTATCTATTTAAAGATTTGAGAAAAATCTATAGAATTACTCTCTAAAATTTCTCTCTAAAACTTCTCTCATGTTTGGATTGATTGTATATTTATTTTATAGGTGACAAAAGTAAACAACTTCAGACACGAGGAGAAAAACTTCAAGCTCAAGGTCACATGTAGCTATACTAAAGTCTACACTCTATGACACATGCGCACACACAATGTTATTGAAGCACTGTGACATGTGACACAAGCACACCTTTGGGACAATACACACAAAACTGATACACAACAAAGACATACATTGTTCATTTAGCATTTGAAAGGTATGAGTCCCTGGGGATTGCTACTGGTTATTCCAAACTGCATTACAATTTACACAACAATCAAGATTAGTAAATTTGAAAACTACTAAAAACCAATGCAATCATACAAGAGTTTACCATCTGGTTATGAGGCAGCCCTTGGGCTAGATGACGATTCAGTTGATTTGCTTGGTTCAGCTAGCTCTGACCCAATCTGTGCATAACAGAAGACACTGCCTAGACTGTTGCAGTTGAAGGTGACCTAGTGGCTGACAATTGCATTTGAGGTTGCCCAACCCATGTGACCAAAAACAAACCCAAAGATGCAGTACAAAATATTTAGCCATTTCCATTATTAAAGTTGGCCATATCTATCCTAATCCCTACATTAATGGTTGCCTAAATTGCTGCTATTGAGGTAATGGTGCTATTTTGCTGGTGTTGGGATTGTTGTTGTGCCAATAGCTGTTGTTGCACATTTTACTGAGGAGAAAAAGCATTCAACATATTCGCTCCAGCCCTAGGAGAAATGGCATATGGCAGAGGGGAACTGTTGTCAAATGAAGCTGCACTAGTAGCAATAGAAGGAGATGCAGATTTCCAATAAATGATGCAATAGGAGCCTAATTGAGATGCAAGTTACTTACAGGCCAATAATTCATGAAAAAGAAAACCAAACATGTTCAGAGGGTTAAACATATGAACATGATCAGGTGATATTAAACTAACTTCATCTCACAAGCTCTTACTTTGAAACTAATCAATATTAAATTTTGGTCACTAATTTTTTTTTATTTTTTATATCAATTCTTATTTATCCTCTAACACAAACATGGATTTGGATATGAGAGAAATCTTTCACATTGAACGTAAACATACATATATTATTTCACAAATATATTTATGTATTGCATAATTATATTTTAGTGATATTTATCTTTTATAATTCTACATTCCAATACTACTAGCTACCATAAAGCATAATTAAGAGGAAGAAATCTCTTGTATTAAGATTGCATACTTATGAGTTTTGATTTTTATTTCTCAGGTAAAATATATTTTAGATATTTTGTTTAATTTTCACATGATGAAATGCACACTAACCTACATACTCTTCATCAAAATGTATGTTTGTCCACAAGTACCAATTTTTCAATTGGCTCCTCCAAATATATAAGAATCATATAAAAATATTAAACTATCAAATTATGACTAGACTAAATATCACTATTATTATTAGTATAATTAATCATTTTTTATATTCTCTCAGATATACTCATATAGATATAATTCTCAAAATTTTCAGATATATGAACATAGCTCCATGATATAAGATTTAATCTATAAATCAAGAGCATAGACAGGTAGAGATGTACTCAAATTCCAGCTGGACTCTAGTAATTATAAAGAATATATTTTGGCAGATTGAAACATGCACTAGTGTACTCACTACTTGATCAAAACATAGACGTAACCACAAGTATCGGCTCCTCTTCAATTGACTCCTCCAAATATAAAAATATATATATTTAACTTAATTATCTAACAATAATTATACTATATTATTATGTAGTTAGTATAGTTAGTTATTTCCTAAATTTCTCAAATAGATTGATAATATTATTATAATAGCAACTCGATACTTTACTATCAATCCAATATTTCACGTGAAAATAAAACATATAGAGATTGATTATCACTTCAAATTGAAAAAATTCAAAACAAATCTATAGATACTGGTTATGAGCCTACCAATAAGAGTTGAAACTCGGGATAGCATGTGTCTGATTTAGGCTAGTCTAGTTCAGTCCATGCTATTTACTGGTCAATTTCTGAGTGTGTTGTACCACCTACTTTTGTAGCACTTGGGTCAGTCTTCTTGGCCTAGCATAGCCCAAAGCATTCCACCATTTTGGATCGTGCCTAGGTAGGCTTTTGTGGATCATGCTATGGATCATGCCGGAGTCGTGCTAAAGCCAAGAGGCCAATTTTTCACAACATTGTGCGCACCAAGCAATAGCTTGGAATAAAATATTTAAGTTTGATGTCATTTATAATTTATTTTATCCACTTTTTATTTTAGATTTTATGAGAACACTCGATATAAGTTGTCTCAATAGCACAAATTATGTATATTAAATTGTTGTTTCCAAAATTTAGTAATAAATAAAAATATAATATTTTTATTTCTCTCTAATTTGCTCTTTTATATCCTCCCCTCCCTCTCTCCTCCCTCTCTCCCTCTCTCTCTCTCTCTCTCTCTCTCTCTCTCTCTCTCTCTCTCTATCTCCTCCTCTCTCTCTCTCTCTCCTCCTCCTCTCTCTCTCTCTCTCCTCCCCCTTCTCTTTCCCAAAACCTTAAATGTAGCAAAATATTAAATTTAAAACATACAATAATTAAAACATTATAAAAGTACTTAAATGAGACTTTTGGAGTATCAATGCCTCATTTTAAAACATTAAATAAACTACCATAACAAACGCATAATAATTACAACACTATAAAAATCTACCCAACATCTCCATGAATAGAAAATATATAATTAAGCATGTCCAATTTTATTTCAAAATGTAAAGAATGGGTGACATGAAATTAGTAATCAAGCAACCTTCCCCAAAATTTACAGTAGCTCAAAGTAAATTTTCTTGCTCTTGAATCTTAGCAGTTTGACCCTTATTTAGAGTTGGAACAAATGTTGGCTCTTGTGATTCGCAAACTGATAGGCTTTTCGGGTATTAGCCATCACCTTTTCAGCACTTTCACAAGCAGCACCAATCATGTTAATTCTGTTTGTAGAACAAAATATACTAATCCTCATAAGAGTATCTCATTAATAACACACATGCCTAGTGAAAAAAAAACTTGCCTTTAACTTCTAAATTTGAGATGATATAGACAAGTTTTGCATTCCATGCAGCAATTGATCTTTCTTGGAGATGTCACTAATTTCCATCTAAGGAAGTGATTTTTTGGATATCATGACTGGTAATACTATATCAACAAGAACAATCCACAAGGAAAGAAATCAAGTGTCAATTAAAATCAAATGCAACTGCCTAGAGTCTTAAAGAATCACTTTTAAATTGAAAACAAAATTCAATCACATAAAGTGTTGTTCACTATAACATTTTTTGCTGTCAAAGAAAGATTTTGAAAACAAAAAAAATATTGCTAGAGGATGCACTCTTCTTCACCACAGAGAGTCAAGAGGTTGCATCTGATTTGCTTAAACCCAAGACCAACCATCATTGGGAAAATATACGTGCTTTTTACTTACAAAAAACAATAGCCATATCATGTAAGAACTATCCAATATACGACTAAAACGCAACAAAATGTATGAGCTTAAGGGGGGGGGGGGGTTCCAACCTCGACATGGAAGTAATCAAGATACCTAATATGGCTCGATGATACTCATGGTTATCAAAAATATAAGCAACAAGATGCCTTGCAGCACATGAAAATAATTGATCTCTTCAAATTGGTGACAAAAAGATAGCATACTAGCAGTTTCAGTAGTAGCAATCTTTGGATGGGCAACAAAAGCCTTGGACACCTTGATCTCATCGAAAATGTTGAAAAGCTTGAAATTTATCATGGAATATTGTCCATAATATCTTGCCTGATGTATAAAACATGCATCTTATATCATTAGTTCCAATATCTAACTGGTCACAGTCATCACAGAAACAACAAAACTTGCTAATTTGCAAATCATGAAAAAGATACATGCAACATGGGCCATATGTGTGAGTGTTGATTCATGTCAAAAAATTTCAAGGAACTCAGAATTTTATAAGAAATTCAAAAAAAAGTATAGAACTAGCTTGCAGATACAAATTAATCAGTGTTTCTTGTATTTTTTTTTCAAATCCTTGCACTAGTGAGTTTAGATAGTGATTTTGGACATTCTAAACCAGTTTTTCCTTGTTTACACTTCTCAAGTTATTTAATGTGTGGAAGAACAAAACCTCCAACTATAGCCATGGCCTTATATTAGTTTTTGATCTGGATAATTCTATATGTGCAGATGCCATTTATATGGAACCAGAAATGCTGCGTTGAGCTAGTTTTGTGCACAAATAGAGTAAACAACTAAAATGGACTCATCTAGAGTTATATCTATTTTCTTTAGTCCTAGAACATTCACTACAATTAGTAATAGTCAATTCTAAAACATTTTTTTTCAAAATTTTTGCTATTCATGGTTGGAGTATGTAGTTCAATTGCATCGTTAAACATGCAACACCCACACCTATGTTCGGTATTTTCTTTCTTGGAGATGGTGTTTGTGCATTTGAATATGCATTAAAGAGGGACTATTAGGTTGAGAATGACCATTTGGGAATTGTTTTAGTTCAGGAGTAAGCATCAAAGTCATCTAGAATGCGACTGATTGCTTTGTAATGGCTAACAGCTCTAGACTTCACTCCCTCCAAGTTGAGTTGCTCCTATACTGCATGGTTGAGCCTCTCTATGGTAACAACTTGTTGGAGGTTTTGATGCTGTTGCTCTGGCAAGCCAACTTCCATTGTGTGAATTTTGTGCCCGGTACAAAACAAATGTAAATGTAATGCATGTGCGGTGTAAATTCAATTTTTTAGAGAATATAATTCACTAACAAAGGTGAAGTGCACAAGATGCTTGAATGAACTCA
The DNA here is from genome assembly GCA_029783825.1 of Sapria himalayana. Lineage (NCBI taxonomy): Eukaryota > Viridiplantae > Streptophyta > Magnoliopsida > Malpighiales > Rafflesiaceae > Sapria > Sapria himalayana. The sequence goes on along the minus strand of JAREIK010012350.1, from coordinate 40,738 downwards.
CCCACTTGAGTCTCGATTCCTCTTTGGTCCCACAATGCAGCGCTCCGAAAGTCAAATATTTTTCTCATATAATTTTGATATAATTTTGATCAAGGAAACATTGTAAAAAACCAATTTGTTTGTGAAGAAGCTTCTAATCATTCAGTGCAGAAGCTTCAGAGATGATCTTATTAGTTCCGTCAGGATTGAAGCTTGACGAGTCTAGTGGCCAAAAAACTAGCCGATCAATACTGGTTTGGGAGAAACGAACCGATAAAGCAAGCGAGAGAGAGAGAGAGAGAGCCTGTTATATGTGAGAGTGAGGCAGCTAGGCATTTCACTAGCATTTTTGCTAGAACTATCCAGGGCAGCCATCATGGCTCCCTGTTAGCTGCAAACATTCTCCAGCACTGTGTTGACAATTGAACAAAACATGGAAAGAAAAAAAACATAATAATAATTGTTTTTTGTGGGAGATGAATATTATGGTACTACTACTCTGTATTGGAGAGCGAGGTTGTTTACACAGGAGAACTAAAACTCGGTTAGATTTTGATGCATTCCGCTCTTTGTTTCTCCTTTAATCTCAAAGAATCTAACTCGCCCATCTTTTCTCTTGTTTCACATTCTTTCTCCACCACCTATCATGTTCAGAAATTCAACAACAATATCAAGAAGAGACTATGTCTGTCATGAGGACACGGAGTATAATAGGAATATTACAAAAAAATTACAATTATATTACGTTTGTTATCAATATGTAGTATTAGGATGAGAAAGCAAGGCAACATGTGAAAAATAAGTAAATGCATGAAATATGAGTGGGATATCCCATAAAACTGAAATTTCCAGTTATGGATGACAAAGGAATTAAGGAAAAAACTATAAATCAACAAACTGGAGCATAGCATCATCCATACAGACAATTGCTATAATTGGAGAATTGGAGGTTCGATATTTTGTCTGTGGATGGATTTGAAAGCTCCTTCCTAAAGCCAACAGTTGAGAGGAAAGATCTCATCATGATAAAGGTACATAGGAATTGTTGTCCCTTCTTGCCCACACTAAATAATCTTTAAAATTATTAATTAGTAATCAAATTTTAATATTATTTCGTATTATTGAAAAAAAAATCTATTATTTCATATAACCATTATTAATTGTAAAAATCTATAACCATACAAAATTTATAAGATTTTAATTTTTCATAATATATGGATAAATTTTTAATAGTAATTCATAAAAAAAAATATGAAATTATAAAAAGAAATATATATATATATATATATATAATGGTTATAAATATTAATGAATTCAAAATATTTTTATGAATATAATATGAAATAAATGTATGACATAAAATTTCATATTATATGATATATTTTATAATTTATAAAAATCCTAAATTAGCTTAAGTGAGAAGATCATAAAAAAAGATGTATTTATTATTTTAATAAGATTGGAATATAAAAAGCTAATATTAAATATCTTATACAATGGTTTAATTCTTATAAATTTTAGTAGGGACAAAAATAAAACTTGAATTCAAATAAACTTAGGATCAGTTTGGTAGTGCTTTTAAAAAGTATTAATAGGGAAAAGATTTATTTTAAGTATTTATAGGATAAAAAAATATCATTAGTAATATAACTGTAAAAAAATACTTGAAGTATTCTTTTTATAAGTACATGGAGATATTTTTTTATAACACTTAAAGTGTTCTTTTACTAATTCAAGTATTTTTCTAAATATTTTTTTAAAAGATTCTTATAATCATAAAAATATTTTTTTAAAGTTTTATTAATATTAATATATTTATTTTTTCAGAATTTTTTGTAAATATTTTATTATAATCATACAAATAATAATTTTATGTTTTTATTAATACAAATGTTAATGTATATTCATTTATTAATTCAAAAAATTAAAAATTATTTATAATTATAGAATTAATTATTTTATGTTTTATTAATACAAATATATAAATATGTTTATTAATTAAATAAAATATATTTTTTTAAATATTTTAAAATTTAAAATCCAATAAATAGTTAATTTAGACTTTATTAATATAAATTTTTATTTTATTTATAAATTTTTGTAATTATTTATTTATAATATCCTATTTTATAATAATATGAGGAGAAAGTGTTTTTAAAGGATTTCTCATCTATAGACCATTACCAACATTTAATGAACAGAATTACATCAAATATTAAAACAAATAATATATAAAACGAATTAAAAATAATTAAGTATAGATTAACAACAAAAATAATCCCGAGCAAAATAGCTAGGGAAATATTCCTAGTGAAATACATATATTTTGTGAAAATTATAATTTAAGGACTAATTGCTTGCTATTAATATAAAATTGTAAAAAAAAGATTTCCAAATAATGATTTAGTGAGGGATTTTTTGTCGAGCTAATTTGCTAGGAAAAAAATCCATCTCTCAAGTAATTGCTAAATTATCGTCATTCTTTGTTCCAAATATTAATATAAAATTCCAAATAATATTTTTATCAAAAAAAAAATATTTCCATCTATAATCATTCACAAATCCATCATAAATTTGTCATTTAATGTAAAATCAAACTTCTGTTACAATTCCGTAGCAAATTCCTTACAAATCAGCTAGAGATTATTTCTCTAATTAAATTTCTATAGCTAAAGATAATTTCTTGTAGTGAAATAGATAGATAGATAGATAAATAGATAATAGATAGATAGACAAATAGATAGATATACATATAAACATATTGATAGTAAGAGAGATAAATAGATAGACAAATAGACAGAATGATAGATAGATAGATAGATAGATAAATAGATAGAAAGACAGATAGATAAATAGATAGATCGACATATAGATAATAGATAGATAAACAATAGACAAATAGACAGGTATATAGGTAGACAAGTAGATAGATAGATAGATAAATAGATAGAGATATAGATATATAGATAGATAGATAAGTAGATAAATATATAGTTATATAGACAAATAGATAAACATATAGACAGATAGACAGACATACAGACAGATAGATAGATAGAAAGCCATATAGAAAAAAGTTTGATCTAAAGATAGACAGACAGACATACAGATAGATAGATAGAAAGCCATATAGAAAAAGTTAGATCGACATATAGACATATCAGCCAGATAGATAGATAGATAGAAAAATAAGTAGAAAGGTATACAGGTAGGCAAGTAGATGGGTAGTTAGGGAGATAGGTAGATATGTCGATAGATTGAGAGATAGATAATCAGACAAATAAATAGATAGAAGATATATATATAGATAGATAAATAGATAGATAAATAGATAGATAAATAGATAGATAATAGATAGATAGATAAACAGATAAACATATAAAAGAATAGACTGATAGACTTATAGACACACATACAGGTAGATATATAAACAAATAGAAGATAGAAATATTGATAGATAGAGAAATATCCAAATTGATAGATAGAAATATAGATAAATAGGTAAAAAGAATATAAATAGATAGATAGATAGATATATTGAAATATAGATAAATAGATAATTAAATAGATAGATATGTAGATATATAGATAAATAGATAGAGAGATAAAAGATAGATAAATAGAGAGATAGAGAGATAGAGAGATAGTTGGTTGTTTAATTGATAGATTAATTGATTGATATATTGATATATAGATTAATAGATAGATAGATAGATAGACAATTAGATATATATATATATATATATATATATATATATATATATATATATATTACTTATAGATAGAGATATAGATAGATAGATAGATAGACAGATAGATATATAGAGAGTTAGATAGATAAATAAATGATGGATAGGAAGATAGACATAAAGATAACTATACAAAAAGATTAACAAACATATAAACATATAGATAGAAAGACAGATAGAATATTAGATATATAAATAGATAGAAAGATAAAAAGATAGACAAATAGACAAATAGAAAGAAAGATAGATAGATAGAAAGATAGCCAAATAGACAAATATACATATAGATAGATAGATAAATATATAGATTAATGGATAGTTTGATCGACCATTGATAGATAGAAACATTGACAAATTTATTGATTGCTAGACAGAAAAATAGCTAACAGACAAATAGATAGACATACCGACATATAGATAGATAGATAGAGTAATCAATAGATAAACATATAGACAAATACGCAGATAGATAGATAGTCAAATAGATAGTTAGATAAATAGATAGACAAATTGATTGATTGATAGATTGATTGATAAATATTTAGATAGATAGAAACAAAGAAAGATAGATAGACATATAGACAAAAACATAGATAGAAAGATAGATAGATAGACATATAGACATATAGAAAGATAGATATATAGAGAGAAAAAATAGATAGAAAAGCATACAAATAGATAGATAGATAGATAATAGACAGATAGATAGATAAATAAATAATAGAGAGATAATTAGATAGATAGATAGATAGATAGACAGATAGATGGATAAATAAATAAATAGATGGATAAATAAATAAATAGATAGACAAATAGATAAATAGACAATTATATATAGATAGACATATAGACTGATAGAAAGATAGACTAATATATTGATAAACAGAAAGTTAGATAAATAGATACATAGATAGGTTGGTAGACAGATATATAGATAGATAGATAGTTAGATAAATGGATAGACAAGTAGATAAATAGATAGATAGAAAGTTAGTTAATAGATAGATAGATAGATAAACATATAAAAAGATATATAGATAAAAGGATAGATAGTTAGATAGAAAATATACAGATAGACATATAGATAGATAAATATATAGACTGAGTGATAGATAGATAGATAGGCATTTTTACAAATAAAAACATAGGCAATATTGATAGATAAATTGATAGATAGATAATTAGGTAGAAAGAAAAAAAGATAGATAGATATATACATAGATAGATAGATAAGTAGGTAGGTAGATAGATATATAGATAGATAAGTCGATAGATATATAAATAGTTTGATGGGTAGATAGGTATTTAGATTGATAGATAGATAAAGTGATTTGTTGATAGATAGACAAAAATAGACATATAGATAGATAGAATGACTGACATATAGACAAATAGAAAGATATATAGATCGATAAATAGACAAATAGATTGATAGTCTAATTAACAAATTAATAAATAGATAGATAGACAAATACATAGATAAATAGATATACAGATAAACTGATTGAATCATACGCAGATAAATACATAGACATATCGACTAATAGATAGATAGACTGATAGAATGTTAAATAGCTGCATAGATAGATAGATAAATAGATAGATATTAGATAGATAGACAAACATATCGATAGATAGATAAATACATAGATATATAGCCAAGTAGATAAATAGATAAATAGATATATTGACAGATAGAATGATATAATGATAGACAAATAGATATATAGATAAACATATAGACTGATAGACATATTGAAAGATTAGTAGATAGACAAATAAAAGATAGAAAGATAAAGATATTTAGATAGTCAAATAAAAATATTGATAGATATAAAGAAAGACAAATTAATAGATATATATATATATAGATTTTTTTTTTAAATTTTTTTATTATTATAGCCCTCTCTTTTGGCGGAGGAATACCGTTTGTACAAGCTACTTCTACTCTTTACCCTCTTACAACCATTCCCCATTACTAAAGACTAATAGTATAATCTTTCTAGCACTATAGAAATAACATAAAATAAGTTTACTCTTTACTAAAATGAGTTTCCTTCTATTTTCTTTCTAGCACTTCCTAGAACATCCCTTCTATGCTGATATCTTCCTTTATTTTTGTAGTGTATAACGTATTGCCTGCATAAAATAACAGGAACAGGGTTCCTTTCAACCTTGCTGCCCATATACTGCCGAATCTTTCCTCTTTTATCTGTCTTGTTCCTTGACCCTCTTTGTTTAACAATATATCTTTAAATTCACATCTTGAGAGCCATTTCCAAGCAGCTTTTCAGCATCCTCATATTTCATGCATAAAAATAACAGGAATCTTTTCCGCTTTGCAAGTTTTTTTCTACCCTGTTGCACATTATGCCCATGCTTTGCCACAGCCTCTTTACCGACCTCCTGGACTAGACACTTACCTCTCCTAGGACCTTTTATTAATACAACACATGACTCTGAAACTTTTAGACTTCTAAACCTTTTATACATGAATTATCGCAGTTAAAAAACTTAAAACATGACTTGACTCTTGCTATTTACAGACTCTTGCTGGTAAAAACATAACACATGACAAATTAACAGACTCTTGCTGGAAAAAAAACATAACACTTGACAATTTTCAGACTCTTGCTAGTTTCCAACTTTGTTTAATTCCAAGGAATAATATATGAATTGCCCCTTTAATGCTTCCTGCAAACACAAAACCAAAAACATACCAAAGGGACAGAATATTCCAGCCCTTACCTTTACATTCCCTTATCTTTTACTTGTGAGGTGATCCTTGCAGTGACTGTAAGAAAAATACAGCAACTATATTTTCTGGTTTTTTCCTTCGCAGTTTATCTGCATATACAGATCCCCTGCAAAGAAGCTATGTCAATTCCACAGCTTTTATTATTATACTTATCTGATTTTATTTTCCATATACTTTCTTCATATTCATTTAATTTCAGATTCTCCTTCACAGCAGCTACTGAATTTTCATATTCTATTTTTTCTGTTAATACTACCCTTCTTAAATCTTAAATAAGGGAAGGCCTTCCTATCCAGTGTCACTATTCCTTTTACTTTTTCTGGCATCGAAACCTCGTCAAATTCATTATCTCCTCTTATCGAACCTAATCTTGCAAGACTATCTGCTAAAGTATTAGCTTCTCTATATATATGTAAGATTGATGTTTTAAGCATTTTAATGAGGTTCAAAATAATTTCTATTTCATCCTCATACCTCCAAAGAGTTATTTTTCCACTTACTAACTCTACCAACAGCATAGAGTCCACTTGAATTTGTATATTTTCTAATTCTAATTTCTTACAGACATTTAATCCTATATTAAAAGCTTTTATCTCCGAGTGGAGGACTGAGAATGCTTGTGTAGCCGATGTAAATGCTTTTATCACATACCCGTTTGAGTCCCTTATTACCCCTCCTCCACCTGCTATACCAGTGTCCCTATTGAAGCTACCATTCGTGTTTAATGATATTTTACCTTTCGGAGGCCTATTCCAACTTATACTTTTTACCCATCCCTATTTCGTATTTGTGATAGCGAGGCCCCAGAACATTCCAGCTTCCTTTTTTAAGCAAGAACCATCAACTTTTATAGGGTTTATGCTTGATATATTTCTGATTTCTTTAATTATATCTTTAATAATTTCATTCGAATTCATTCTTATGCCCTCAAATTTACTCTTATTACGAGCTTTCCATAGGCACCATATTGTTATATGAGGTAGATTCTGGGTTAGCCAATTTTTAATATAATTACTAGGGTTTAGATTTCCCCAACTCTTAATTCTATCAATTGCTATAATTGGAGAATTGGAGGTTTGATATTTTGTCTGTGGATGGATTTGAAAGCTCCTTCCTAAAGCCAACAGTTGAGAGGAAAGATCTCATCATGACAAAGGTACATAGGAATTGTTGTCCCTTCTTGCCCACACTAAATAATCTTTAAAATTATTAATTAGTAATCAAATTTTAATATTATTTCGTATTATTGAAAAAAAAATCTATTATTTCATATAACCATTATTAATTGTATAAATCTATAACCATACAAAATTTATAAGATTTTAATTTTTCATAATATATGGATAAATTTTAATAGTAATTCATAAAAAAAAATATGAAATTATAAAAAAGAAATATATATATATATATATAATGGTTATAAATATTAATGAATTCAAAATATTTTTATGAATATAATATGAAATAAATGTATGACAAAAAATTTTATATTATATGATATATTTTATAATTTATAAAAATCCTAAATTAGCTTAAGTGAGAAGATCATAAAAAAAGATGTATTTATTATTTTAATAAGATTGGAATATAAAAAGCTAATATTAAATATCTTATACAATGGTTTAATTCTTATAAATTTTAGTAGGGACAAAAATAAAAATTGAATTCAAATAAACTTAGGATCAGTTTGGTAGTGCTTTTAAAAAGTATTAAGAGGGAAAAGATTTATTTTAAGTATTTATAGGATAAAAAAATATCATTAGTAATATAACTATAGAATTGTTTACTTGAGTAAACACTAGAAACTATTTACTTATTGTAATCTTAGATAATGAAGTAACTTTGATAATTAATCCAAATAATCAATATCTATGAAATGATAATCCAGATTCATAGAGTTGACTCTATCACTTGTTAAACTCATATACTTGTGATACATTTTACCATGCTATAAAATAACTAACACTTTCATTGATTTTTGTAATGTCTTGTCTCTCAATAATTTCAATACTTAATAGTTTTTGAGCTATTATAATTACAATGTTTCTTAGATTTAGACCTCTTATTTTTTTGATTTGCTTTGATGTTTTCTCTTGGTTGAATTTCTTTCAATTAACTTTGTATATAATTCTAAAGATGGTGATGTTTCACTTGTCTATCTCTATTGAATCTCCTTGCTGAGAGATCATAAACATCATTGAATTTCAATTTATTAGTTCTTGATGAACTATGCACAACTATAATTGTAATATATTAATTTTTGATAGAAAACACAGAAGTATCAATAACATACTTCATCATTGACTTCAATAACAAACAAACTTAATTGGATTGTGATTGTGTTGACTTCATTGAGTTGTTGAGTCACTGATGTACTTTCTATCAACTTCAGATTGAAAAAACACCTCATCATGTGCACTTTTTTAGCATCAATTAGTTTTTCGTATATACTAGCAAGAGCCTTCGTAAACCTTACTATGCTCTTCTCATTTTTTATATTGAAAGTAAGTTGGTATGATATCATATTTTAGATGAATTCAAGTTCTAGTATGTGCTCTTCTTTCTTCATAGACTCTATCATCTTTTTCAAAAGGGAATATAGATTTTTCTAGTATATATAATCCTCCATCTATGTTTTCTTGAATCCAAATTTTGTTCCATAGATTTTTTTTATTTTCACTTTTCCTTCATATGCATTCATTACTATATACAAAATATGAATTTTCTAGACAATTCTTGCAAACACAGTTTATGAGATTTGAGAACACCTCTTTTAACATGCTGATATTGTTTGCAAAATGTTTACTATTTATTAAATGCATTATTATCATCTATTATAACTTCGCCCAATAGTGCATCAAAATGCACAAACTAAATCTCTCATACCAATTGTTGAGAATAACGTGATTTCCTATTTGTTAGATTTATGAAAGAGAACAAAAATATATATATATTAAATGAAACACAAAATTGCATTATTCAACACATTCTTACCTATATTATGGGCTCTTCTCTTTTCCTCTCTTATTCAATATTAATTAGGCGAATGCAAAAGATGTAAGAAATATTTACTTTTGAAATCTCAATCCTTATTATATGTTGATCTATGCTATAAAAATAATAAAACAAAAAAAAAGGAGGTATTGCTTCTTTTTTTGACAAAAATGGTGTGTAGATGCCCCCCATTTTGACATTAAATATCTATACCACTTATATATGTTTTATATTTTCGCACATGTGGTTCATAAAAGAAGATTCTTTAATTTTTTTTCATGATAATTAGATCACAAATCTATTTTACATAATGCTTTATTATATTCAACTATTCAAACAATTCATTAATTCTCAGAATAAGATATTGTTTTTGATTATTATTATAAATAAATCATGAATATAAATAATTTGTCAAAAATATATATTTACAAAGATTCTTGCCACCAAAATAGTTTCAACTTATTTAATTTTATAAGATTTATTTATAATATTGGTCAGTCATTCATTATTTCATTTATATAAAACTCTAACAACTTTTAAATGTACATAGAGGATATAATAAAGCATTATCTTTCATAAATATTATAAATGATATTATTCAACTAATTAAGACTATTATTATAACAATCTATGGTATTAAAAAAATAAAAAAAATTTAAAAAAATAAAAGAATAAAAGAATAAAAGAATAAAAGAATAAAAGAATAAAAGAATAAAAGAATAAAAGAATAAAGAATAAAAGAATAAAAGAATAAAGAAATAAAGAATAAAAGATTAAAAAAATAAAAAAAAATAAAAAAATAAAAGAATAAAAGAATAAAAGAATAAAAGATTAAAAAAATAAAAAAAAAATAAAGAATAAAAGAATAAAAGAATAAAAGAATAAAAGAATAAAAGAATAAAAGAATATAAAAGAATAAAAGAATAAAAGAATAAAAGAATAAAAGAATAAAAGAATAAAAGAATAAAAGAATAAAAGAATAAAGAATAAAAGAATAAAAGAATAAAAGAATAAAAAGAATAAAAGAATAAAGAAAAGAATAAAAGAATAAAAGAATAAAGAATAAAAGAATAAAAGAATAAAAGAATAAAAAATTTTAAAAATAAAAAAATAAAAAAATAAAAAAATAAAAAATAAAAAAATAAAAAATAAAAAAAATAAAAGAATAAAAAAATAAAAGAATAAAAAATAAAAAAATAAAAAAATAAAAAAATAAAAAAATAAAAAAATAAAAAATAAAAGAATAAAAAAATAAAAGAATAAAAAATAAAAAAATAAAAAAATAAAAAAATAAAAAAATAAAAAATAAAAAAATAAAAAAATAAAAAAAAAAAAAATAAAAAAAAAAAAATAAAAAATAAAAAAATAAAAAATAAAAAATAAAAAATAAAAAATAAAAAATAAAAAATAAAAAATTAAAAAATAAAAAAATAAAAAAATAAAAAAATAAAAAAATAAAAAAATAAAAAAATAAAAAATAAAAAATAAAAAAATAAAAAAATAAAAAAATTAAAAAATAAAAAATAAAAATATAAAAAAGTAGAAAAATAGAAAATAGAAAATAGAAAATAGAAAAATAGAAAAATAGAAAAATAGAAAATAGAAAAATAGAAAAATAAAAAAATAAAAAAATAAAAATAAAAAATAAAAAATAAAAAATAAAAAAATTAAAAAATAAAAAATAAAAAACAAACAAAAAAAACAAATAAAAAACAAACAAAAAATAAATAAAAAAAACAAAAAAACAAAAAAAAACAATTTTGGTATTTTATTTTGACTACCATTTCCTTCTTAGAATCACATCAATGATCAATACGATATAATTCCAGGTCTAACATATCAAAAGTTAATTCCTTCCTATTTCATAATAGCATATGCTCATTAACTATTTGATATGAGTAAATTGCATCTCTAGATGAAAGAAAATAATATAGAAGTCATCTAATTTTTTTTGAACCACTCTCATTTTCTCTAAAAATAATATTAGATATAAGTGAATATGTTGTTCCTAGTTCGAAGAAATTGTAAAAGTGTTTTGTGCCTTGTGTTTCTCCAAAAACACAAGACATAAATTATTACTTTGCTTCGCATAGATCTTTAATATGACACTAGTTAAAAATCATGACTAAAACACAAGGCATATTCTAGATCCATTGTAAATTATGTTGCTCTTGATTAATATATCTATTAATAGATTGTTAGTTATGTGAATCTAAATTACAATTAGCATTGAAGGATCACATTCTAGGCTCTATTTGATTGTTAAATAAAATATCCTTGGAATTCCTTCAAGAGTGGTTTATGTCTTGTGTTTCTACTTTTTTTTGAGAAATTAGAATATATATAAATTCTCGCATCACAACTATAAAATTATGGGTGTTTGAGAAATAATTTTCTTTGGCACACAATTACATTCCTTCACATACTTTGCAAGCTATCCTTGGAGTCCAAGGTGCTAAATCTCTTCTGTTCACTAACTTAAATCAACACATATTTCACTATCTTGGATTGTCTCATCCATTGTTCTTAAATAATTACAAAACTTTATATTTCTCACTAGAGAAATATAAAGTTTTAATTTTCAGCCATTTTTCTTTAAATAATTTCTCATTTATCATTTATGATAAATGAGAAATATAATGTTCACTAATGCTATATCAATAATTTCTCATTTATGATTGCTTCATAAATATCAACATCTGAATTCAATTCTCAGCCATTTTTCGAAAAGGTCAATTTTTTTCATTATTATTCATAACATATAAAAAAAATTTTACTAAGTTCTCAACCTCAGTAGTATGTTAAGCAACAATCACACTAGCTTGAGTTAATCTAAAAAAACTTCTCATGTCCTATTTCTTCAATGGGATGCTGGAAATTATTCAAACATTACTATATAGCTTATAATTTATGCAACTACTTTTCTAAGCATCAGTTAGTTTTTTTGCCTCAATATTTAGTTCATCCATTATCATAATTTCTTATATAAATTCTTTAGTCCTTTGCTGTTCAACCATTGCTAGGAAATGTCTAGCCTGATCTCTTACTAATTTTCACAAAATACTCATTAGTTAGTTGCATTATTTCTTTCATAAATAGGCATTACTCTATTATTTCTCTCTCTCTCTCTCTCTCTCTCTCCATCTCTCTCTCTCTCTCATTCTCTCTCTCTCTATCTCTCTCTCTCTCTCTCTTTCCCCATTTCTCTCTCTCACTCTCTCTCCATCTCTCTCTCTCTCTCTCTCCATCTCATTCTCTCACTCTCTCTCTCCATCTCTTTATCTCTCTCCATCTTTCTATCCATCTCCTTCTCTCTCTCTCTCTCCATCTCTCTATCCCTCTCCATCTTTCTATCCATCTCCTCCTCTCTCTCTCTCTCCATCTCATTCTCACTCTCCGTCTCTCTCTCTCTCTCTCCATCTCATTCTCTCTCCCTCTCTTTCTCTCTCCATCTCATTCTCTCTCTCTCTCTCCATCTCATTCTCTCTCTCCATCTCTCTCTCTCTCTCAACTTTTCCTATGCCACAATAATGAGACATCTTCATTACATAATATTCATTATTTATTTTGATTATATTGCAGGTTTACATTATTTTCTCTTTACTTGACATGTGTGGAATAGTAGATTCAACTTTAAATATGACTATTTTTTTATTATGCACGTGTTGGGTGAAATAAATTCAGATTTATAATAATTTTTTCATAGTATTTCATGAGAAACGACACCATATAAATTGAAATCAGATTTCTTTATGTTTTATTTAGGAGTAAAATAAAAACAAACATTAAAAAATAATAATAAAATGATATATTTATCAATCATACTAGAATAAATAAATCAAATCAAACTCAATTCTAATCAAACTAGTTAGATTGAATTAGTTTTAAACGTCTCTCATTCTCTTTGACATAGAATTTGTCAAATTCCATGACTGAATATTTGAGACCTTGGAAGAAGTTGATGTTAAGAGACTGTGGAATATGGTGATGACGAAGTGCCACTAGGTGAGCTCCATGTCAAGGTGCTTGGTGTATTTTTCCAAGCATAGATATGATTAATCCAATTTCATTTTTATATTTAGCTCATTTTGCCAACTAGAGTCTCTTGTTGGCCAAAAATAATGACATAGAGTGATCTTTTGTTTTTTTTTGGTACATCTAACCACTTCTTCACACAATTATATCCACCTTTATGCAGTCACTTTCCAAAATGTAACAAAAAATCAAGGTGTCTATCATCAATTAATTTCATACATATATATATGTATGTATGTATGTATATTAAATATATGTTATTATATTATACATAGATATGTTTATGTATACTATTTTTATAGTTATAGATAAAGTAAAATATATTTATATACAAAATTTAAATTATATCACACATGCATATTCATGTATAGTTATGTTTAAATACACTTATTGGGTTGAGGAACTTAAATATATAAAGATTTATACATTTATATATAACTATATATAAATGTATTTAAGAATAAGTATATCAACATATTACTATATATAAATGTATTTATTTGCATCAATACCTATACATAGCCATATGTCTAACTATGTATAAAAAAATGAAAAACTAAATATAATGACATCTACAACATGTATAACTACATGCTTCAGAAACTTAATATCCATTTATATCATTCATCTCATTCACATATATATATATATAATTTATATTGTATAAATATTTAGCATTTTTCCATATATTTTAGAATATTAAATTTAATTTTTTCAACCTTAAATGTATTTTTAATGTATTTTTATATGTTTGTATAAATCATTATGATTTAATATGTTTAGGGTCTGTATTTTTGTTTCGCTTAATATCATTTAACTAAAATTGATTTCTAATAAAATGTATATTTGTTAAAATTCATGTAGTGAATTTCAAAACAAATAACAATATGTTTGTGCAATAAATATTATAAAAAATTTCTAAAATATAAATGTGATGTTGTTTCAATTTACAAAGATAAAACATTACAAATAAAATTTATTTACCAAATAAAATTTGCCCCTCATAATATGCAATATGTTATATTTATTATAAATAAACAATGTTTAAAATGTATCTATTAATTACAAATAAAAACATTGTAGTGTATTCAATTTAAAAAAAAATTTTAAAATAATTATTTAAAAAAACAAATTTATATATTTATAAGGTCATTTATATATTTTGAATAAAAAATAACTTGTAGAAAAATTTATTCATTTATTTATATGGGGACTTGTTTTGTTTGAACATAATTAAAGAAATAATTGATTTTTAAGAAAACATTAAAGACATGTAATTTTATGCACTACATTATAATTGTTTGAATTTTAAAGTTTTTAAAAATTTATTAATAACAATAAATAATAGTTAGAAATTTTTCATTGACTTTAATATTTTAATAAACAAGTTATATAGAAAAACAAAAACAATATTATTTATTTATGACCATTATTTTAATTATTAACAAAAGTGTAAAACAACATAATTTACAAATATGTCATTTTCATTTATTTATATGAGTATAATGATAGTAATTTTAATATAAATTAAAAAAAACAACTATTTGAATAAAATAAAAGCTCATATAGTTAATTCAAAATTTCATTTTATGCATTAATATACTTCAAACACACACACCCACCCATACACACACACACAAATTTATTTTAAATATAAAGAATTTACAATATCTTATAAATTAAGTACAATATATAATATTTTATTTTTATAAAATTTTAAAAATCATAAAATTTTAAATACATTTACATCACACACACACACACACACATAATTGTTTCATGTGTAATTTTAAAAATACATTCGTATATAGGTATATGTGTGTGTTTGTGTGGGTGTTTAGTAGTATACGGATTCATACAAGTATATACACACTACTTTGAAAATGTCGATGCATGTGTGAATATATATAAAAGTAAAAAATGTGTATTGTGATATATAATAGTAATGTATATGGATGTATAAATGTGTGTGTGTAGGTTAGTGTATATGCACATATATGTAAATATTAACATTATATTTGAGAAGAAAAATACTTGAGCACATAATTATTAACATGTTCCACAATTCTTGAGAGAACGAGCAAAAAGTGACATTATTGCAAGATACTCTAATCTCCCCTCTATAATACTTTGCCTCATATTTTGATCAGAGTACTACTTGTAATGATAAAGTTCATTCAATACTACTTACCTTGGAGATACATTTTCATTCAATAATATAATTTGTTCAAATAAAAAAAATCTATCTAATATCTTCTTCAACAATTGTTCTATCTTTTTTTTCTAGTCTTGATAAGCTATTTAAAATTTTGATTATATATACATTTTTTATCTAATATATCTAGTTCAAACTATTGTAATAGTAAAATCCATCAAATCATTTTAGGCCTGATATCTTTCATTTCTATGAGATATTTGATTATAGAATATTTAATATATACTATGACTTTGGGTCCCACTAAAGCTGATATTAACTTGCCAAAAGAAAAGATTGTTAATACAAGTTCTTTCTCTATAGTGGTTTAATTCAATTGGGCATTTGAGAGTGTGTTGTTATCATAGTTTATGATAATTATTTATCAATATTTGTATAACAATATAAAACTATTCATAATTATATTTAACTACATTTGTAACTATGTAAACCATTTTTATAACTATATTAATAACTATATATAATTATTTTTTTAAATATATAATATTTTATAACTAAATGAGTAATTCGATGTAATTATATTTTTAACAAAATATATCATATGTATAATAATATATAACTATATATAATTGTAGTTTACTATATGTATAAGTATAAAAATGTTATATATAACTATATCTTTAACTACATACATATTTATAACTATATGTGTATGACTATATATAAATATTTGTATAACTAAGTAACACACTATATAATTAAATATAATTATATTTGTATCTATGTAAACATATATGTATTCATATAATAAAATCTATATATTTATTTATAACTTTGTATATATTTATGTATAACTACTTATAACTACTTGTATGAATATATCTATATATAATATATAACTCTTTTTTTAATTATGTATACACTGCGTATAACATATATATGTTGACCTCTCTATATGGTGACCATCTCTTGAGGTCTATTGATTCTGTTTCTTTCTCTTATCAGATCTCTTTACTGCCATACGACAAATGATTTGAGATTTAGTGGAAGAAATAGGATTTATGTTCACAAAGCTATTCAGCAGGCTATTTGCCAACAAGGAGATGAGGATTTTGATGCTAGGTCTTGATGCTAGTGGAAAGACAACCATTCTTTATAAGTTGAAGCTTGGTGTTATTGTCATCACACTTCCTACTATTTTCTTCAATGTAGAGACAGTTAAATACAAAAGCATTAATTTCACTGTGTGGGATTTTGGGGGTCAAGACAAGATTCGCCCTTTCTGAAGGGATTACTTGCAAAATACCCAAGGTCTCATATTTGTGGTAGACAGCAATGATAGAGATCTAGTAGTTGAAGTCAGAGATGAGTTGCATAGGATGAAAACAAGGAAAAGCTTCGAGATGCAGTTTTGCTGCTGTTTGCTAATAAGCAAGATCTTCTCAATGCGATGAATGCAACTGAAATTATTGCCAATCTAGGACATCACTCTCTTATCCAAAGCCATTGGCAGATTTAAAGCAACTGTGCTACCTCTGGCGAGGGCTTGTATGAGGGTCTTGATCGGCTTTCCAATTACATTGCCAACAAATCATAAACAATATAAGCAGGATGAGGTAAACTTTGTTGACATATCTGGATGTTGATCTAATCTTTGCCTATTTTTCTTGAGATTTGTTCTGTTATGTGGATGGAATCATCTGTTTCTAGGGGGATTCAAATTGTATTTATATTTATATATTGCATGCATGAAATACAAGATAGCATTTACTTTGTTCTGATCTGTTGTAAGCCGAACTTGTTTGTTTTCTGTTTTGTGTTTTTTTGCCATTGCATCCCAAATGTATAAAAACATATACCTATAAATAATTGTCTTTGACTATATGTATTACTATAAAAGCATTATACATAACTATATTTAAATATATAATTTATAACTTATATTTAATATACATTTGTATATTTTAGTATTCTAAACTATATTTTAATAAATCTAGTCCTATACATAACTATATGTATAGATATATAAAATTATATAAATAAATATATATATACCTAAATGTATAAATATAGGTATGATTATATGAGTAACTATATGTATAATCACATGTAACTATATTTATAATTACTTGTATAATAACATACATTATTATATTTAACTATATGTGTATAACTATATATAAATATTTGTATAACTATATAACACTATATAATTAAATATAGCTATATTTGTACGTATGTATACATATATGTAAATCTATATATTTATTTATAACTTTATATATTTATGTATAACCATTTGTATGAATATATCTATATATAACTATATGTTTAACTATATAAAAATATTTATAGCTATATATATTATATGTATAATAACATATAATTATAAATAATTGTATCTTATTATATGTATTACTATAAAGCTTTATACATAACTATATTTAAATATATAATTTAAAAATTATATTTAATATACATTTGTATATATTAGTATTCAAAAATATATTTTTCTATATCTATACCTATACATAACTATATGTATAGATATATAAAATTATATAAATAAATAAATATACCTACATGTATAGATATAAGTTTAACTATATGTGTAACTATATGTATAACCAAATGTAACTATAATTATTATTACATGTATAACAACATATAACATTATGTTTAATTATATGTGAATAACTATATATAAAATTTTTTAAAACTAAATAAAACTTTATATAATTAAATATAACTATATCTTTAACTATTTATACATATATGTAAATCTATATATTTGTCTATAACATTGCATATATTTATGTATAGCTAAATATAAATACTCATGTGAATATATATATATATATATATATATATATATATATATATATATATATAACTAAATGTTTAACGATATATAATTTTTTATAACCCTATAAATATTATATGTATAATAACATATAACTATACACAATTTTATATTATTCATGTATAACCTATATTTAAATATATAATTAACAACAAATATTTAATATACATTTTTAAATATTAGTATAAAAAATGTATTGTAGTATATCCATACCTATACATAACCATATGTATAAATATATGAAATTATATGAACAAATATATATACATACATGTATAAATATAAGTTTAACTATACGTGTAACTATATGTATAACCACATGTAACTATATTTATAATTACATGTATAACAATATACAACATTAATTTTAAATTACATGTGTATAACCATTTATAAATATTTGCAAAACTAAATAAAACTTTATATAATTAAATATAACTATATTTTTAACTATTTATACATATATCTATACATATATTTAAATTTATATATTTATTTATAACATTGTATATATTTATCTATAACTAAATTTAACTACTCGTATGAATATATATATATATATATATATATATATAACTAAATGTTTAATGATATATAATTTTTTATAACTATATATATTATATGTATAAGTATAAAAAGGTCATACATAACTATATTTAAATATATAATTAACAATATTTATTTAATATACATTTTTAAATATTAGTATAAAAAATGTATTTTAGTATATTCGCACCTATACATAACTATATGTATAAATATATGAAATTATATGATAAAATATACATACATACATATATTAATATAAGTTTAACTATACGTGTAACTATATGTATAACTACATGTAACAATATTTATAATTATCTGTATAAAAACATACAACACAATGTTTAACTATATGTGTATAACTATATATAAATATTCTTATAACTATAAATAACTCTATATAAATAAATATAACTTTATTTTTAATTATGTATACATATATGTAAATCTATATAATTGTTTATAACTTTGTATATATTTATTTATATTTACTTATAACTACTTGTATGCATATATCTATATATAATTATATGGTTAACTAGATTTAACTAATTATAACTACATTTACTATATGTATCATAACATATAATTATATATGGGATAATACTAATTTGTTGCACTAACTTGAAATTAAATGACAAAAGATATAATATCAACAATATGTAAGCACATAGCATAAAAGTGCCCGTTGATCAGGCTCACATATGGTATAATAAAAATAAGGGTCTTACTCTTACCTAATCCCAGCCCTTGGGCCTCAGGCTCAAATATGAAGTTATGTATGAAAAAAGATATAATATTTGATAGATTTATACAGAAGAAATTTTATTTTCTTTTATATAATTTTTCATTCTATCACTACACTCTCTGTGTCTCTCTCTCTCCCACTCTAATTATTTTTGTCACTCTATTCCTCTTTTTCTTTATGTGTCACATACTCTCTCTTGTTATTTTCTTTCTCGCTCTCCTTTCTTGCTTGTTCTCTCTCTCTCTCTCTCTCTCTCCCCTCTCCCTCTCTCTCCCCCTTTCTCTCACTTTCCCTCTCTCTCTCTCTCTCCTCTCTCTCTCTCTCCCTCTTCCTCTCTCTCTCTCTCTCTCTCCCTCTTCCTCTCTCTCTTTCCCTCTCTATCCCTTTAACCATTTCTCCCCCTCTCTCTCTCTCTCCCTTTCACCTTTTCTCTCCCCCTCTCTCTCCCTCCTTCTCTCTCTCCTCTCTCTCTCTCTCTCCGCCTGTCTTCCCATTTCTCTATCCCTCTCTCTCTCCCCACCTCCTCTCTCTCTTTCTTGCTCTTTCTCTCTCCCCACCTTCAAACTTTAAATGTCTTTCTTTTTTGCTTTCCATTCTTGTGTATCATCATATTTTACTCCCTTTATCTAGTATTACTATGATAACTATTAATTTTTATTGTGCTAAAAATGGCTTTATCTATTTATGTAGATTCTTCAAATGCATTGCCTCGATATTCATGATATTTAATTTTTAAATATTCATCTATAAAAAATTTTATTTAAATATTTGTATATTTTGAAGTAATAGAATGTTTAATTTAAAATAATGATTGAGCATTAATTTTTGTAAATAAAATAGGTCAAAATGAGTTTAGATCGTTAGTGGATATACAGAAGGTTTATTAATGGATTTTTGAATAAATATTTTTTGAGTGAGCTTGAAACTTTCATCAATTTCACATGTAGTCAATCGAGATGGATGGATGGAAATAAAATAAAGTGTTCATGTAATCATCGCAAGTGTAAGAATATCTTTTTTCGTGATGCAAACACTATAAGATACCATTTGGCAAAATATGGCTTTGTGCCAAATTATTTTGTTTGGATTTATCATGGGGAAAGTACAAAGGCATTGAACATTGACCAAAATGAGGATACTGAATCATTTGCTTGAGGTGAAGAATCATCAAATACATACCATAGAATGATCACACAAGCTGTTGGTACTAACTTCAATATGAACTACGTGGATGAACCACCTAATCCTGAAGCTTAGAAATTTTATGAGATGCTTAAAGCTGTATATAAAGCATTGAGGCTTGGTTATAAAACACATTCACAATTGTCACTTGTGGCTCGACTTATGAGCATTAAGTCAGAAAATCATATGTTTGAGAAATTATTTGATCAGGTGATAGAACTAATGAATAAGATTGTTCTGGATAATAATTTGATCACTAATAACTTTTACAATACTAAGAAATTACTACGAGGAATGGAGCCAAAAAAATTGATTGTTGTTTAAATGGATGTATGTTATATAGGGGTGGTGATAGTGATTTTAATAGTTGTATGTTTTGTGATCATCCATGATTTAAAAAGGCACCTCGTGTTGTAGATATGCCACAAAAATTGAAGGTTATATTTAAGAAGATGTATTATTTTCCATTAATTCCTCGATTACACAAACTATATGCATTAAATGCTACAACAAATGATATGAGGTGGTATTCTGAGAATAAGGTTGAAGAAGGGGTAATGCATCATCCATTAGATTCACTTTCTTGGAAGCATTTTAATTATTTACATCAAAATTTTGCAGCTGAAAGTCGAAATGTGAGATTGGGTCTCTACACTGATGGATTTCAGCCATTTGGGAAATCTGGACAATAGTATTCAACATGGCCAGTCATAGTGACACCTTGTAACTTGCCTCCGAGATTGTGTATGAAGGAGCAATATATCTTTTTGTCAATATTGGTTCTAGGACCAAAAAATCTTAAAGACATGCTGGATGTTTTCCTACAGCCTCTTACTGCAGAGTTAAATCTTTTAAGAGATTTAGGCATTGATACATATGATATCTCAAAAAAGCAAAATTTCATTATACAGGCAGCCCTTATGTGGATGGTAGGTAACTTTATTGCATATTCAATATTGTATGGCTAGAGTACTGTAGGATGATTCACATTTCCGTATTGCATGATAAATTTTGATGCATTTACCCGCTAATTTAGTGGTAAACAATTTTGACTTTATTGCATATTTAAAGAATCATCCATTTTGATGAAATAGAATTGCATTTCGAAAAAATAAAACTGTGATGACAGTTGGACCAGCAATTCGTTTAGGAGATTTTATTATTATAGAGATTCAGAGATTAGGTTTGAAGAAGGTAATTGAAAAGGATGCTACTAGAAGTAATGAACCAATATATAAAATATTTGATAGGAGGAAATGTAGTATATTTTGGGACTTGCCATATTGGAAGTCCAATTTAATTCATCATAACTTAAATGTAATACATATTCAAAAAATTGTATTTGACAATGTTTTCATCATTATCCTTAATGTAGACGGAAAAACAAAAAATACTTTAAAATCAAGATAAGAGCTGAATGATTACTGTATGCATCCTGAATTGAAACTGAATGTGGAATAGAAAAATTTTCTAATGCTTGCTACATGCTTGATAAGAAGGCAAGATAGATATCATATGAATTGGTTACAAATTTAAAATTCTATGATGGATATGTGTCAAAATTGGGTAGATGCGTGGATATGAAGAATCTTAAGTTATTTGGAATGAAACGTCATGACTGTCATGCATTTATGTCGAGATTAATACCAAAAGAATTATGTGATTTACTTCTCCTAAGTGCTTGGAATGCCCTTACAAAACTTTGTTTGTTTTTCAAATAGCTAACTTAACCACAATCAAAATAGATGACATGGTGAGGCTGGAGAATGACATTTCACTTATTATTTGTAAGCTTGAACGGATATTCCCACCAAGTTTTTTTGACTCAATGGAGCATTTGCCGGTCCATTTGGCATATGAAGCATGGATAGTAGGGCCAGTGCAATACAGGTGGATGTATCCTTTGAGAGGTAAATACATATAATTTGCTGTGTTTTATTATTATGTACATAAAGAAATATTGTAATTTAATATAATTGAAACCTAACATTGTGGTTGTAGGTTTCTTCGTAAGTTGAAAATGAATGTTAGAAATAAGGCAAAAGTTGAAGGTTCAATTTATAATGCATCTTTAAGAAGAAGCATCATCATTTTGTTCTTATTACCTTGAAAATTATGTCAATACAAAGTATAGAAATATGCCTTGGAATAATGAAGGTAATGTGATGGTGAAAGATGATTCTGTGAACAAACTATCTATCTTCAAGAACTCTGGAAGAGCATTTGGAAGAGAAATAAAAAGAAGTATGACAGATGAAGAGTACAAAGCAACCAAAAGCTATGTTTTACTTAATAGTGAGGAGTTTGCACCATATATTGAGTATGTTTTCACAAAATGGTTGCAGCTTTAATCATAGTTTAATTTTATCTTTAATATGAATTATTAAAAATTGATATACATTTTTTTCTCTCTTTTTATATTTGTGTAGTATTTATGTTGAGCAGTTAAAATATAGGCAACCAGTAATTTCTAGCAATGATGTCGATTATATGCTAGATCCTAAATTTGTGAATTGGTTCAAACATTATGTGAGAATTATTAAGTTTTAAATTTTTGAATTATTTAATTTATTATTATCTTTTTTTTGTTAATATTAATTTTTTAATTTATGTTAGAGGCAATTGATCATTCAAATGGAGATTCAAATATTTTTATTCAAAATCTAAGTAAAGGCCCATTTAGATATGTGACAACCTATCCTGGGTATTTTGTTAATGGATATAAATTTTACACGATCAGGCATGGTTCTTCTAAAATAATAATGAATAGTAGTATATGCATTAAAGGTGTAGGTTATAGTGCAGATGAGATTGATTATTATGGTCAACTCAAAGAAGTTATTGAGTTGGAGTATCCTAGACTCGAAAACAATAGAATTGTATTATTTAAGTGCGAGTAGTTTGATCCTACACGAAATGTGGGTACAAAGATTCATTTGGATTATAAGCTAGAGGATGTTAACCATAAATACAGATATAATCAATATGAGCCATTTATTATGATAGTTCAAGCCGCTCAAGTATATTATTGTACTTATCCGAGTATATCTGGTGATGAGAGTGATTGGTAGGCGATTTGCAAAATCAAAGCTCCGTCAAAATTTGAAGATCCAACATCACAACAAAGAAGTGCAGAATTAGATATTGCACCGGTATTCCAAGAAGATGACATAAATAATATTGTCCCTGTGAATGTAGATGAAGATTAAAAAATTTATGTGACTCAAATGGTAGCATAATAGAAATTGAAGATGATTAATTTTTATTTGAAGATGAGTTCGAACTTCTATCGGAATCAGACAAAATATTAGAAGATCCATTGGAGGATGACAGTGATGCCAATAATTAAATTGTTATAATTGTATTATAATATTAGAGTATCATAGAATTTTTATATTTTATTGAAATCTATCGGTGCATTTTATTCTAAAATGCATGTTTGTTCATTATACCTCTATTGTTTGTTCTATGTTTTTTTTGTATCACAAATGGTGCCAAAAAGACGTGGCCATGGTGGAGGTGGACGTGGACACATAAATGAACCAAATTCTTTTGGTATGCTACATCATTTTCATTTTTATCACTATATACAGACGTTAACATCATAATCACCATCTTCATTTCTATCACCATCACCTTCATTGAGACACTACTATCACCTTTATCAGATGTAAGCCCACCACCTATTGTGCTTCCTGCATACACTTTTGATCCATCTCTATCTTCTACACCACATTTTACACCAATAGTTTCCCCATTTACAAAACCATGACATCATCAAATGATGTGCCTTCCTTTGTAGTCAGTGCAAAGTTATAAATTGAGATTGTGGATGGTATGTAAAAAAAATATGTAAAAATGGCTTGAAAAAAAATTTTTATGTTTTTGTTAGTGGTTTTTTTTATATTGTTATGATTTACTTTTTTTCAATATTTTTTATTTATTCATACAGTTTTATTCTATCTCACAATTGTTCAACTATAATTAAAAAGTCTTTTAAGAAAATGAATGATTCTAAAACATTCTCCTGGAATAAAGTTTCTGAATCGACAAAAGAGTCATATTTTAATGACTTTCAGGTAAAAATAACAAAACAAATGCATTGAAAAATAATTATCAAATTACTTAACTATTATGTTGGTTTTTATTCAAGTAGTAAATAATAAAATTTTGTTGGTAATATAAATTCTTTTGTGATTTTTCTATATATAGAATCAGTACACATGGGCACCCAAATTTGATGGAAAGATAAACTCATTATGGGAGATCAAAGCTGCTCAATGATATTCTAATTTTATCCATAAATTGAAGAATATCAAAGAAAGACATGATTTTATATTAGAGGATGACTGGCCCGAGTGGCTTAAGTATTGAGAGGAGCTAGATGTGAAGAAAAAAATCTGATATTGCCTGCAAAAATCAACGAAGTGAGGTAGCTGGACTAGGAACATGAAGTTGTCAACACACAGGAGGGTCAAAGTCGAGCATTGAGCACTCTCGAGATATGGTACACTTTTAAAATTTTAAACATTTATATATTTAGTGGTTGTCCTAATAGTCCAATAAATCAAATCTCTGCATGGCTTTGTTAATTTTGTTAAATTTTTTGATCATTTGTTTTTTAATGACTTAATAAATATATATTCAAGGCTGGAGAATTGGGTTGAGATCCAAATTTGTATGAGATTTTTAGGAAGATGCATGTGAAGAAAGTGGATGGTTAGTTCATTGATAACAAGTCTTAGATGATTGTTGTAAGAACTTGTTATATTAATAAGATTTTATAATACTACAGTACATTTTGAAAATTATTTGTAATGCAAAATATTTATTTAATCTTTGTATATCTAGAATAGTTTTTTTTTTCATTTTTATCTCAGGACCTAATGGTAGAATGTGTGACAATTACTCATCAACAAGTTGAGGGTTCTACGGATCTTCAACCAAGTGACTATGATTCTATTTATTTGGAGACCATAGAAGGTCATAAGAAAAAGCGAGTGTATAAAATTGGCTTGCATGTAGTGGCATTTTGCTGTAACAATCGTGCTTCTAATTCATCTATCTTAGTAATGGTGGATGAGGTAGTCAAACAACAAGTAATGGAAACAAATGAACGTATTGTAGTTATGGAGAACAAAATGAAAAAGAAGGACGAGTAGATATCTCATTTGAAGGAAGAAATATATGAAATTAAAGAATATAAGGATGAGTTGATATCTAATATTGAAGGAAAAATATATGACATTAAAGAATAGAAGGATGAGCAGTTTACTAATTTGATGGAAGAAATACAAGAAATTAAAGAAATGAATGATGAGATGAAAGAAATTAAGAATGTAATGCAACAGCAGCTATCCTATATGGAGTCATGGTTAGCGTATTGGCACAACATATAGCATTCCGAGATCCAGCTGCAAAACCTCGTAAGACAGGCTAGCATTCCCTACAAATTATAAGGATAATTTCGTATGAGAATTATTTCTGAACTATTATTTATTTTTATCTATTTGTAGCAAATAATTATGAAATTTTTTTGCAGGTTACAATTGTTTTTATTCTAGTTTAGTTCTTTGTTTTTTCTATTAACCTAATTATAAATCTTTGTAGAACACATTATCTGAGACACATGAAAAAATTCTGATTTAGAGCATTCAGATATTGCCATGGTCCTTGCAATGCATGGGTCCCATATTTACCAATTTTAGTTTTATCAAAAGGAGGGCTAGCATATTTTATTTTTATTATTCCTAAAACATTTTTTTTGCACTCTCTTTCTCTCTAAATATAATCGTTGGACATCTTTTGGATTTTTGTTAAAGCTGTATGACAATCAACTTTAATTTGTGTTTGTTCATGTCTATAATTATTATTTTTATATATCTATGAATATGTTTGTGTGTCTCCAAATTTTTTGGGTAGAGTTTTAGCCTATTATAGGTAAGTAAAAGCCTATATTCGGTAGTAAAAGAAGTGGCACTAGCGGCAGCGATGGTTGTAGCAGTGGCGGCAGCGGCAGTGGTAATAGAGGCGGCAATAGTGGTAGAGTCTGCATCAGATGTAGCGCGGTAGCAGTGGTAGTGGTGGCAGCAACAGTAGTAGTGATAGTAGTGGTGGTGGGCATTGTGGAGGCAGTAGCAAAATCATCGGCAGCAGCGCCAGCAGCACCAGCGGAGGTAGCGACTGCATCAGCGGCAACGGTGGCATTGAAGGTAGCGGTGGCATTAGTGCCAGTGGCTGTGACAGCGGCAGCATCAGCAATGGCGGAAGTAGCAGCATCATCAGCAGTGGCAGCAACAGTGGCAGTGGTGGTAGTGGCGGTAGCAGCTACAGCACCGGCAGCAGCGGCAGCAGCTGCACCATTGGCATAGGTGGCAGCATCGGCAGCAACGGTAGTGTCGATAGTAGCGGTAGTGCCTGGCAGAAGTGGCAGAAGCAGCAGAAGCTGCAGTAGTAGTAGCGGCAGGAATGACATCGATAGCAAGAACGGCAACAACAGCAACAACATCAACAAATGCAATATCTATGTATGTATTTAGTCAGTATATACATAAATAAAATACTACAGTATTTTATGTACATATATACTGAGTATATATGTACTCAGTATATATGTACGCATAATACTATAGTTTATATGTACATATATTGTAGTAATATATGTACGTGTGCAATGCTATTATATATGTACATATTTACTTCAGTAATATATATTTATCAAAATATAGTTTTTTTATTTATTTTGATTTGATTGAGTGGTTTAAATTTCTTACAGATATGGTACTAGATTATTTCTCATACGAAGCTTGTATGGGTGAACAGATTTTTCACATTAATGACGTACCATGACTCGGATAGTTTTTTAACAGTAGAAATATGGGGATCGGAGGAGCAGAGGGAGAGAAAGCAATGTCAATATATGGATAGATTATACTTTATGCATAGTCGGTATAAATTTCATACAGTAATATATATAATAAGATGTAATATAATTTTGTTATTTTTTTGTTTTAGTTATTTAATATATTGGTTTAGAATAAGTTAGTAAATAAATTTCTTTTGTTTAATTTAAAATTTTCATTTATAGTTTCTGTTTTTATTCAATTTAATATAAAAATAATAAATTATTTAATTAAATTTTTGTTGAAGCTGTATGACAATCAACTTTAATTTGTGTTTGTTCATGTCCATAATAAATATTTTTTTATATCTGTAATTATGTTTGTGTGTCTCCGAATTTTTTGGGTAAAGTTTTAGCCTTTTATAGGTATGTAAAAGCTTATTATCAGTAGTTGTAGCAACAGCAGCAGTGGTAGTGATGATAGTAGTGACAGCGGTGATAGCGGCAGTGGTAGCAGCAGAGGCGGCATCAATTGCAATGGCGGCAGTAGATGCATCGGCAGCAGTGGCACCGGTCACTACTACGGCAGCGTCAGCACTGGCCACAGCAGCTGCTGCAACGGAGGCAGTAGTAGCAGTGGCGATAGTGGTGGCATTGGCTGCATTAGAGGCAGCGGCGACATCAGAGGTAGCGACGACATTGGAGGTAGTGTCGGCATCAGTGCCAGGGGATGCAATAGTGGCGGCAGCCGTAATAGTGGCGGTAGTGCCAGTAGCGATGACGGTGGCGGCGCCAACAGTGCCAGTGGTGGTAGCGACGGTAGCATAGGTAGTGGGGGCAAATGTGGTAGCGGCGGCAGTAGAGGCAGCACCGGTAGCAATAGTAGCACCGGCAGCACTAGCAGCAGTGGTAGCATCGACAGCATTAGCACACCGGCAACAGTGGCACACCAACAGTGATATCAACAACGACAGCAAAGGTAGTGGTAGCGGCAGCAATGGCAGCGACATCGGCAGCAACGATAGTGGCAGTGGTAGTGGCTGTAGCGGCAGCGGAGGCAGCAGCAACAGTAGTGGCGGCAACAGCGATAGTAGCCACGGCAATAGCGACAATAGCCATGGAAGTAGTGACAGTGGCGGCAGTAGTGGCGACGGTGATGGCGGTAGTGGTAGCGGCGACAGTAGTGACAATGATAGCGGCGGCAGCAGTGCTAGTGGCAATAGCGGCAGCAGCAATAGCAGAGGTAGCAGCGACAACAACGACAATGATAGTGGGAGTAGTAGTAATGGCAAAAAATGTGTTATATACATACGTATATAGTCAGTATATACGTAAATATAATTCTATAGTATTTTATTTACATATATACTGAGTATATATGTACTCAGTATATATGTACGCATAATACTATAGTTTATATGTACATATACTATAGTAATATATGTACGAGTTAAATGCTAGTATATTTGTACATATTTACTATAATAATATATATTTATCAAAACATCATTTTTTTAATTTTTTTTGATTTGATTGAGTGGTTTAAATTTCTTACAGATGTGGTATTGCATTGTTTCCCATACGAAGCTTGTATAAGTGAGGTTTTTTACTAGACATTATGCACCATGACTCGGATAGCTTTGTCGTAGTAGAAAGATGGTGATCGGAGGAGCTGAAGGAGATAAAACAATGTCAATGCATGGATATATTATACTTTATGCACTGTCGATAGATACATTGATGAATAAGATGTAATAAAATTGGTTGATTTTTTTGTTTCAATTATGTAAAATATTGAATTAGAATACATTATTAAATAATTTTATTTTTTGTTTATTATAAATTATTTATAGTTTCATTGTTTATTCAATTTGATATTTAAATAATAAATTATTTAATTATACAATTTTAAAATAAATTAAATTCTGAAAATATTTTTGAAATTAAAACAGCTAGGAAAAAATCTGTTGCTAAATTAGCAAGGGAAAAATCCCTTGCTAAATTAGCTAGGGAAAATTCCCAAGCTAATTTAGCAAGGGATTTCTTTATTTTCGCTATGGATATTTCCAACGCTAAATTTATTTAGCTAGGGACCATTTCTGTCGCTAAAATATAGCGACCAACACTTTAGCTTAGGAATCTTCCATTGCTATTTTCATTTAGGGATGGAATATCTTATTTAGCTTGCTAATTTAGCTAGAGAATTTATCTTTTTTAGCAAATGATTTTTCTGTTGCAAAATTTTTAGCTAGAGACATTTTCCCTCACTAAATTTTAGCGACCAACACTTAAGATAGGGAACCGATCCATTGTTAATCCGTTGCTATATCCTGTCCAGCGATGGAAAATGCCTATTTAGCTAAGTTATTGTCCTTAACTATATGAGATTATTCTTGTAGTGTTATCTATTTATCTCTCTATCTGCCTAATTATCTATTTGTTTATTTATCTATCTTTCTATTTCTCAATCATTCTATCTGACTATGTATCTATATGTCTATCTATATATATGTCTATCTATCTATCTATATATCTATATATCAATATATCTATATATCTATCTATATATCTAATTAGCTATATATTTGCCTATCTATCTATCAATCAATATATATATATATATATATATATATCTATCTATCTATATTGCTATCTATCTATATGTCTATCTATCTATTTTTCTATGTTTCTATGTGTCTATGTATCTATCTATCTAACTATCTCACTGTATATCTATATATACCAATCAATCTATCTATTTGTCTATCATTCTATCTATCTATCTATATATCAATATATCTATCTATCTACATACCAATCTTTCTATCTATCTTTAAATCAAACAATATATCTATCTATCTATCTTTTTATCAATCTCTTTGTCTATCTATATATCTAACTATCTGCCTATATATCTATTTGTCCATTTGTCTATCTATTTGTCAATTTATATATCAATATTTCTATCTAATAATTTATTTATCTATCTGTCTATCTATATAACTATATATCTATCTGTCTATCTATTTGTCTATCGATCTATCTATATATCTTTATATCAATCAATCTATCTATAAACCTATCTGTTTATATTTTTGTCTATTTATCTATCTATCCATCTCTCTAACAATCTAACTAACTAACTATCTGTCTACTTATCCGTATATATATATATATATATATATATATATCTCTCTCTGTCTGTCTGTCTATCAATCTATCTATATATCTATACGAGTATAAATCATTCTATATATGTATCTATCTATATATTAATCTATATATCTATTTATATATCTATCTATCATTTTGCTTATCTATAGGTCTATCTATCTGTCTAACTATCTATCTATTTGTCTATCTATCTATTTGTCTATCTATCTATTTGTCTATCTATCTATTTGTCTATCTATCTATTTATCTTTCAGTCTTATTATATATCTATGTATCTGTCTGTCTGTCTATCTATTTATATTTTTATTTATATATCTGTCTATCTATTACTCTTTAAATCTGTCTATACATCTATCTATCTATCTATCTATATATCAATCAGTCAATTTCTCTATCTATTTGCCACTGTATATGTCAAGCTACATGTCTATCTATCTGATTATCTATTTATCTATATATTTGTCTATCTATCTATCTATGTATATATGTCTATATATATATATATATATATATCTATCTATATCTATCTATCTATCTCCCTATCTATCTATCTATCTATTTATTAGTCTACCTATATGATATTCTTTGTATCTACCTACCTACCTACCTATCTGTTTGTCTATCTATCATTCTTTAAATCTATCTATCTATTTGATTATCTATATGCCTATCTATTTGTGTATCTATCTAGTTGTCTATTAATGTATCTGTCTCTCTATCTATTTATTTATCTATTTATCTATTTATCTTTCTACCTATCTATCTATCTATCAAACAATCTATCAATCTGTTTATCTATTTATCTATCTAAACATATATCTATCTATCTATCTATTTCTATACCTATCTATTTGTCTATGTGTCTATCTATCTATCTATCTGTTTGTCTGTCTATCTATCTATTAGTCTATCTATTTGACTTTCTATCTATCTATTATATATCTGTCTATCTATCAATCAATTTATCTATCTTTGTATTTGTCTATCTATCTATTTATCTATCTGTTAATTTATCTATCTATCTCTCAATTAATCAATCAATCATTCATTCATTCTTTCTTTCTATTTATCTAGTTGTTTATCTTCTAGTCTATATATCTATCAATCTACATGTCTTTCTATTTATCATTCTATATATCTATCTATTTGTCTATCAATCTGTCTTTCTATTTGTCTATCTTTCTAATAATCTATCGATCTATCTCATTCTATCTCTATCTGTCTGTCTATATATTTATGTATCTATCTATTGGTCTATCAATTAATTTATCATCTGACTATCAATCTGTTGATAAAATTGTCTATTAATATGTTTATTAATCTATCTATTAATCTTTATATGAATCTATCTTTTTATCTATCTTTTTATCTATCTTTCTATCTATTTTTCTATTTTAGTCTATCTAGCTATCAATCTATTTGT
Organism: Sapria himalayana; assembly: GCA_029783825.1. Classification (NCBI taxonomy): domain Eukaryota; kingdom Viridiplantae; phylum Streptophyta; class Magnoliopsida; order Malpighiales; family Rafflesiaceae; genus Sapria; species Sapria himalayana. Next base: position 8,291 of record JAREIK010012350.1, on the reverse strand, counting down.
CTATCTTTCTGCGTACCTATCTAACTATCTATCGATTTGTTTGTCTTTATGTCGATCTTTTTGTCTGTTTGTTTGTTAATATGTCTAGTTGTCAATCAATCAATCAATCTATTTGTCTATATATCTGCATATCTATCTATCTATATATCTATTTATCTATATTCCTATCTATTTGTCTATCTATCTATGTATCAATCAATCAATCTATCTATCTATCTAACTATCGATTTATCTATCTCTCTATCAATCTATAGATCATTCTATCAATCTATTTATTTATCTATCTATTTATCTATTTATTTATCTATCTATTTATCTATTTATTTATCTATCTATTTATCTATTTGTCTATCTATCTATTTATCTATATTTGTGTCAATCTATAACTTTATCTATCTGTCTTTCCCTTTATCTATCTATGTCTATCTATTTGTCTTTCTATTTATCTATTTATCTATCTATCAGTCTATGTAATTGTCTATCAACCTATCTATCTATCTATCTATCTATCTGTCTGTCTATCTATCTTTTAACCTAAATATCTATTTGTCTGTCTATCTTTTTATCTTTTTATAAGTCTATCTATCTGTCTATCTTACTATTTGTCTATATGTCTATCTATTTATCTATCTATCTATCTATATATCTATCTATCTGTCTGTATGTATGTCTGTTTAATATCTATCTATCTAGCTTTCTATTTGTCTATCTATATATCAATATATCTAACTATCTATCTATCTACCATTCTATATATTTGTCGATCTTTATGTCTATCTATCTATCTATTAACTATCTAACTATATTTCAATCTATTAGGTTTACTAATGTATCTATCTATCTTTCTAACTAGCTATTTTTTTTCTATCTATTTGATTATCAATTTATCAATCTATTTATGTGTGTGTATATATATATATATGTCTATTTTGCTATCTAACAATCTCTCTATCTATGTCTTTCTATCTGTATATCTATATGTTGATTTATTTGTCAATCAATCAATCTATATATCTATCTAGCTATTTTTCTAATATCTATCTATTTGTCTATCTTTATGTCTATGTATCTATCTATATTTCTATCTATCTATCTATCTATTTATCTATATGTCTATCAATCTGCATATCTATCTATCTATATTCTTTATAATCTATTGATCTATCTATCCATCAATCTATACATCTATGTGTGTATATATATATATATCTATCTATTTGTTAATCATTCAATCAATAAATCTCTCTAGCTTTCTGTCTATTTATCAATTTATTTATCTATCTTTCTAGCTATCTATCTATCAATATTTTTATCTATCTATTTGTCAATCAATCAATCAATCAATCAATCTTACTTTCTTATAATCTTTGGATCTATCTATCAATCTATTTATACATCTATGTATATATCTATCAATCAATCAATCAATCTATCTATTTTTATATTAAATTGTCCATCTATCTGTCTATCATTCTATATATGAATCTATCTTGCAATCTTTTTATTGAAAAGCATATTTAACTATCTTTCTTCATATCTATATGTCTTTCTATTTTCTATCTATTTGTCTATCTGTCTATCAATCTATCACTCTATCTGTCAATCAGCCTATTTCTCTATCAGTCTTTCTATTTGTCTATTCGTCTGTTCATCTATCTATTTGTGTATCTACATGTCTATATTACTATCTATCTATATTTTAGTCTATCAATCTATCTATCTGTATATCTATATGTCTATCTATATGTATATATGTCTATCTATCTATCTATCTACATTTCTCTCTTGCTATCTATTTTCCATATATATATATCTATTTATATATCTGACTATCTATGTGTCTATGTGTCTATGTGTCAATCTATCAATCTATCTATCTTTATGTCTATCAATCTAGATATATATATATATATATCTTTGTGATTATCTATCTATTTATCTATCTGTCTATGTTTCTATTTATCTTTCAATCTATTTTTTTATCTATCTATCTGTCTATCTATCTATCTATCTCTCTGTCTGCAGTATCTATCTATTTATCTATCTGTCTATCTATCTATCTATCAATTTGTCTATCTCTCTATAATTTATCTCTTTATCTATCTATTAGTCTATCCGTCTATAAGTCTATGTGTCTATAGATCTATCTATCTATCTATCTATATGTTTATCTATCTATGTATCTAACTATTTATATGTCAATCTCTTTATTAATTTATCTATATATTTCTCAATATATGAATCTATCTATCTATTTATTATTATATCTGTATAATTCACTAACTTACAAATAATCTATATGTTTATCTGTCTAACTATTTAACTATATTTTCTATCTTTCAATCTATTAGTATATCTATCTATTTGTCTTATATGTCTATCTATCTAACTATTTATATGTCTATCTATCTATCTATTTGTTTATATATCTATATGACTATTTGTCTATTAATAAATCTATCTATTTATCTATCTTTCTTTTATCTCTATATCTATTTATATGTTTATTTATATATCTATCTATCTTTCTACCTATCTATATATCAATCTACCTATCGATATGTATATCTATATATCAATCTATATATATGTCTATATGTCCTATATATCTACCTATTTAATTATCTATCTATCTATTTAATTATCTCAATAACTATTTATCTACGTGTCTCTATCTATAAATCTATCTAACTACATATTTGTGTATTAGTCTAATTGCTTATCTATCTATTTGTCTATTTATTTATCTCTTTTTGTTTCTATGCATATAACTATCTATCTATATATTTGTCTATATGCCTATCTATCTATCTTATATTTATCTACTTAAATATCTATCTATCTATCAATTATGTATCTATATGTATATCTATCTATATCTATGTATTTTTTTCTTAGTCTATCTAGTATGCTTCTATGTTTCTATCTCTCTATCTATCTATCATTTTATTTGTCTATATATCTATCTATCTCTTTGTATGTCTGTTTATCTATGTATCTATCTAACTATCTATCTGTCAAACTATCTATATATCTTTTTTATATGTCTATCTATCTATATGCCTATCTATATATATGTATATTTGACTATCTATCTATTAATCTTTTTGACTATCTATATGTCTATCTATTTATATAGTCTATATGTCTATCTAAATATTTATCTATATGTATATCTATATATCTATATATCTATCTATCTATATATCTATATATCAATATGTCTATCTATATATCTATCTACCAATCTCTATATATCTACATGTCTATCTATATGTCTATCTATCAATCTATCTATTTGTATATATGTTTATGTGTTAATCTATCTATGTAACTATCTTTTTTTCTTTCTGTCTATCTATCTATTTTTATATATGTCTATGTGTCAATTTTTCTATGTAACTAACTTTCTTTCTATATGTCTATCTATATAACTATCTAACTATCTTTCTATCTACCAGTCTATCAGTCACTCTATCTATCAATTTATCTATATATCTATATATCTATATATCATATCTATCTATCTATCTATCTATCTGTCTGTCATTCTAAAAATCTATATGTATATCTTTTGGTCTATTTATTTGTTTAACCATCGAAATATCTATTAGTTAATAAGACTTTCTATCTATTTACTAATCTACCTTTCTTTCTATATCTCTATCAATCTATTTATCTTTCTTTCTATTTATATATCTATCGATTTATATATTTGTCTATTTCTCTTTCTGTTTGTCTATATATCTATCTTTTGATATGTCTATTGGTTTATCTATCAATATAATCATTTTTCTATTTGTCTATCTATATATCCATCTATTTGTCAATCTATTTATCTATATATCTATATATCAATATATCTCTTTCTAACTTTCTGTCTATCATCCTATCTATCTATCTATTGATCTATTAAAGTATCTATCTATCTATTGATCTATTAAACTATCTATCTATCTATCTATTTATTAAACTATCTAATAGTCTATAATTATTACTATATTATATATATATATATATATATATATTTGTCTATCTATGTAAGTGTCTATTTATCTATCTCAATTTCTATCTATTTTATCTATCTGTCTATTTGTATTTCTATCTATCTATTTATTAATCTATCTATGTATTTATCTATCTATCTGTCTAATTATCTATATATCTATTTTTCATTTTGTCTATCTATATTTATGTCTATCTGAATATCTATCTGAATATCTATCTATTTGTCTATCTGTATATCTATCTATATGTCTTATCTATCTATCTATCTAAAGATCTATATATCTATATATCTATCTATCTATGTGTGTATCTATCTATCTATATATCTATATTTCTATCTATCTATCTGGTTGTCTATCTATCTATCTATCTTTTTGTCTGTCTATCTGTCTATATATAAATCTATATACTTGTCTATTTACTATCTAACCATATATCTTTCTCTCTATCTAATGATGTATCAATTAAATTATCTATTTGTCTATTTATCTATTTGTCTATCTATCTATCTATCTATCTATCTTTCTAACTATCTAATTATCTTTCTACAATCAGTCTATCTATATATCTATCTAATTTTTAATTTGCCTATATGTGTTTCAATTAATTTGTCTATCTATCTCTCTATCTTACTATCTATCTATTTGTCAATATGTCTATCTATCTATTTACCTATCTACTTATAATATATCTAACTATCTATCTATCTGTTTATCTATTTTTATGCTCATATGTATATCTATCTATCTATTTATCTATCTATCTAACTGTCTATCTGCCAATTTTTATATCTATAGATCTTTCTATATATCTATCTGTCTGTTAGTCTATCTATCTATCTATCTATCTATCTATCTTTCTATCTATGTGCCTACTATCTATCTATCTATCTTTGTATATACCTATATTTCTTTCTATCTATCTATCTATATATGTGTGTATGAATATTTATCTATCTACCTATCATCCTATCTATATATCTATCTTTTTGTCTATCTATGTATCTGACTATTTATGTACATATCTATATATTTTACTATTATCTATCTCTCTATCTATCTATTTGTCTATCTGTCTGTTTGTCTATCTATTTATCTATCTAGCTATCTATATATTTGTATATCTATTAATCTATATATTTGTCAATCAATCAATCTATCTTTATATCTATCTATATCTCGATCTATATATCTTGCTATTTGTTTATTAATCTAGTTATTAGTCTATCTATCTGTCTATTTATCTATCTATATATCTTCTATCTTTCTATTTAATTATTTGTTTATCTAAATATCTATCTTTCTCTCTATTTTCCTATATGTCTTTTTACCTATATGTCTTTTTACCTATTTGTCTAATTGTGTATATATATCTTTATGTCTCTCTTTGTATCAATAGATCTATATATGTCTTTGTGTCTATGTGTCTATGTGCCTATGTGGGTATCTGTCTATGTGTCAATCTCTTTATATATCTATGTAACTATCTATTTTTCTATCTATCTGTCAAATTGTCTAACAATCTTTCTATCTATCAGTCTATCAATATATGAGTTAATCAATCAATAAATCTATCTATATATCTATCTATCTATCTATTTGTCTATCTATTTGTCTATATGTCTATGCCTATCTATCAATCTATGCAACTATCTATATGTCCATCTATTTAACATTTTAACTTTCTTTCTATCAATATTTGAATCTATCTAACTAACTATTAGTCTATTTATTTGTCTGTCTAACTAACTAACTAACTATCTATCTATCTATCTATCTGTATGTTTGTCTATCTATATATCTATCTCACTATCTTTCTATTAGTCTTTTAGTTTATAAGTCTATGTGTATATCCATCTATCTTTTTTCCAATCTATCTATCAATTTATCTATCTATATATATGTATATCTATTTATCTGTATATCAGTCTATATGTCTATCTTACTATCTATTTATTTGTCTTTATGGCTAACTTCTATTTATCTATTTATCTATTTGTCTATGGATCTAGCTATTTATCTATCAATTTAGTAATTTATCAATCAATCTATTTATGTTTCTATCTGTCTAATTCACTAACTAACTACCAATCTATCTATCTATATGTCTATCTATCTATTTATTTGTCTATCTGTCTAACTATTTAACTATCTTTCTTCATATTAGACTATCAGTTTATCTCTTTATCTGTCAATCTGTCTATCTTTTTATCTATCCATCTGTTTGTCTATCTATCTATTTATTCATCTATCTATCTATATTTAATTATCTATCTATATGTCTATCTATCTATCTATCAATATGTCTAACTGTATATCAAACTAACTAACTATCTATCTATCATATATCTGTCTATCTATCTATATGTCTATATATCGATCTAGCTATCTATCTATTTATCTATCTTTCTTTCTTTCATTTTGTTTGCCTCTATCTATCTGTCTATTTGTATATATATCTATTTAGTTATAGATCTATCAGTCTATCTATCTACCAATCTATTAATCTATATGTCTATCTTTTTTCTATCTATTTGACTATATGTCTATACGTCAATACATTTCTCTATCTATCTATATTCTAGTATATCTACATATTTATCTATCTATATATTTTTTTATCTAACAAAACATTTTTCTATCTACCTATTTATTTAATTGTTTGTGTATATATATATATCTATATATTTATATATCTATATATATATCTACCTATATTACTATTTGGTTATCTGTATATCTGTATATCTATCTATATGTCTATTTGACTATCGATCAATTAAAATATTTGATTATCTATCTGTCTATCTATCTATCTATCTATATATCCTTAGATCTATCTATTTGTGTACCTATCTATCAATATATCTATCTAATTATCTCTATATCTTCCAATCTATCAATTTGCATATCTGTATATCTATCTATTTAACTATTTGTCTATTTATATGTCTATCTATCTGTGTATCAATAGTTCCATCTATATAATTATCTATCTTTCAATCTATTTATCTATCGATCTATCTATTTATTTGTCAATCTATCAATCTATATATATTTCTATATGTCTATATGTCTATCTATCTATCTGTATATTTGTATATCTAGCTATCTATCTATATATCTATTATTCTATCTATCTATATATCAATCAATCAATCTTTATATTTATATGTATATCTATCTATTTGTCTATCTATGTATCTTTCTATTTATCGATATGTCTATGTATCTATCTCTCAATCTATTTGTATATATATATATCTATCTATCTATCTAAATATCTTCTATCTATTAGTCTATCTATCTGTCTATCTCTCTAAGTTTCTATCTATCAGTTTAGTTGCCCTTTTGCATATCTATCTATCTGTCTATGTGACAATTGTCTATCTATATATTTGTCTATTTATTTATCTATCTTTCTTTCTATCTATTTGTTTATCTATTTATCACTTTATTTGTTGATCTATATAACTATCAATTAATATATATGTTGATCTATCTATCATGGAATATCTATATCTATCTATCTGACTATTTGACCATCCTTCAATATGTATATATATATATATATCTATCTTTCTACCTATCAATCTATCTATATATATCTATCTATCTTTCTATCTATTTATTTATCTTTATGTCTATATATCTAGCTGTCTATCTATCTATTTGTCTATTTAAATATTTGTCGATGTGTCTATTTATTTATTTATATATCCATCTATTTTTCTTTCTTTCTCTCTGACTATTTATCTATGTGTTTATCTGTATATATATCTATCTATTTATCTATACATATGTGTGTCTTTATATCTATCAGTCTATTTCTCTTTTAGTCTATTAGTCTATTATTCTATCAATTTATCCATCTATTTATATATCTAAATTTATATTTATCTATCTATTTGTATATCTATGTATTAATTTTTCTTGGTATCTATCTATCTATATATCTCTCTATATATTAATCTATTTTTTATCTATCTATATATCTATATTTATATTTGTTTATTTATCTAAATATTTATATGTTTATCTATCTATCTATATAATTACCTAACATCCTATCTATCTATCTAACTATCTATCTGTCAAACTATCTATCTATCTTTCTTTCTATATATCTAAGAGTGAATCTATTTATCTATCTATATATATATCCATCTGTCTATCTATCTATCAATCTATCTTCCTATTTATGCTTATATCTGTCTGAGTATTTCTTATTAGTATATCTTTCTATATCACTATTTATTTATCTTTCCATCTCTTTATGTGTCT